>APFE031304105.1:42047-106103 GCA_000404065.3 Pinus taeda | reverse complement strand
GGAGCCACTATCCCAAACGGAAAAGGAGTTGTACTAAGGTCCGGACCGGGTGGTTTCCCCAATGTTGTTGCAGCGATTTTCGAGGCTTCAACATGTTACAAGATACAATGACAATCTTCATTGCAGCTTCTTTGTCGTATCTTGTCCTGTCAGTCCTTCACTTCCGTATTGCTCACTAGTAGTGCCTTAGTCCATCAAGTAATCTACACATCGAGACTCCAAGAGGGATGTCTCCTATCACTGCTACAAGTCACGTCTATTGCAATGAACACGGGCTCATCAATTGCTCTCTGGGTAGGCCTAATTCCCGAGCTTCAATCTGCCAAGCTAACAACTTTCATCCATCAAATTGTTGCACTTCAGCACCGATCTTCACCCAACCTTTAACTGCTCTTCCTCCTTCAAGATATCTCGTCTAGGGCTACTTTGGGTAGCCAACTCGCTGCCCTCCAACCAGCTCTGTGACACCCAATCTCGTCACTGTTGATTCTGCTCCTAAGATGACACTTCACCACCATGGAATGTCATCTACATGGCACCAATAGGCTGCACAAAAATATGATTCAAACTGGTCACTTCTTGACCCAATGTTCCTCCACAAAACACTGTTGTCCTTTATGTTTGCATACTTCTATTTGTGACAGTGTTAGTTAGGGCACTCGATGTAGCCCTTAACTACTTTGATAGCCCCCAAACAACCCTTCAATCAACTGCGGCATACCCTTGAAGGACTCCTCCTTGCTGCATTGTTATCTAGGGCATACACCAACCCCTTAACATGCCCTATGCAAGCCCCTATTGTGGTGTTATGGCATGCAGCCTAACACATAGCAATCTTGTAGTGAACAACCCTTCAAACAATGCCCAAACAACTCCTAAATAGCATCATAATGTCCTCTGCTCCTCGACCTAGCAACCCAGCATCTCGACCCTAGAACAGTTGTCTTTTTAGCTCTCAAATAGCCCTAAGAAGGTCCATAATCTTGTCCAGAACTCGGCCTCCAAACACACCTCTCACACGCTGCTCCTTGGCCTTCAATTTAGACACATTCTCACATTGTCCCTTGACCCATTTCTTGCTACAACTAGGGCATCCAAATTTCAGAGCTATCTTGGATGAATGTTGCACAAGATGGATGTTTTTATCACCCTCATATCACCTTCTATATATACCATAAATAAGGGTTCAACATCACATTTGAAGTGACACATCCATTGGATCCTCAAATCAACCTACTTGATAACAATAATTACTAGTCAACTTAAAAAACTCATATCTCTTTAATGATAACTCGGATTCGAACAATTTTCATTGCATTGGAATCGTTATTTCAAGCACTATCATCTTCATCCATCACATGTTGTAAATCCATCATTGTTTTGTCCCAAATCACGATGGGTGCCAATACCCCATACTTGGGTTCCAAGCCCACAAGCTACCCTTGTGGCACTTTGTCCTCCAAACCCTGAACCATAGGGCTTGGAGTATCTCCCAAGCTACACAAATCAACACTCCTATATCGTGTTCATTGTGGGCGATGGACAACTTGCAATGATAGGTGGAATCCCTCTATGCCCTATGTTGGTCTTCCTCAAAGCAGCACAAGAAGACCATAGTGGGTTGAAGTCCTTGAGTAGCTAAGGAGAAGCAGTGGGCAGATTGAGAGTTGTTCACAAGTGGATCTGTGAACAACTTGACAGGAGTCTCAATGTGTTGTCCCCTTGATGGACTAAGGCACAACTAGTGAGCAAATTGACAGTAGAGGTTCAATGATCAGATGGACTTGGATCATTGATAGAGGCAGAAGTTGCAGATCGGGGGTCGAAGGACTGAGGAGGTACAAGGTACGACCAAGGCAGTTGCGAGGAGCTCTACATTAGCTAGACGTTCATAGTATATTGTTGAGGGTAGATTGGTTGTCAATGGACTGACACCAAACCCCAATTTGTATTCTTGTACTAGTAGATGTATGAGGGTCATTATCCCTGGTACGGGAGCCCTAGACTGTTGTATTATATGTTGATTAATATAACGAAGTTGGGTTGAAATATTGAAAAATTTGTCTATATTTTGTGCATGTGTGATTTACTGTTGTTTATATTCCATTGTGCAAATTAGTTATGTTGGGATTCATGGTTTGGTAGCGTCAGAGATTCTATGGTTTTATCCTAGACCCAAGATCGTGGAAATTCAACATGGTATTAGAACGTATATGATCTACTTTGAGGAGCAGTGAATCAGAGTGTGAATAGTGAAGCAACTTAGAGGGAGTTGTTGGTGTCTAGATCATGGAGCAAAGGGTTCAACTAAAGACATGGAGATGTGGTCTTGACTAGCTTGGCAGCAAGATTGGATGGGAGTTACGATGGATTGGTTGTGACCCTGGTGAACAACAGTTTGTTGTAGGGAAGATTGTTGATCATGGATTTTCGTTGATTTTTCAGGGATGGTTGGGATAGCTCGAGGGTTTCTTTGGCTTGGACAAGATCAGGTTGATCGATATGGCTTCGTGTGATGGACTACAAATTCGCAGGCTAGAGTCTTCATCGTATCATTATGTTGCATATCTGAGATTGGAGGGACTTTCACGATTGGCATTTGATCCAAGAGGATGAGTGCTTGCAGGATTGTGCCAGTGGAGCGTGTAGGCTCAGAGGGAGTCTATCCTCAGAGGGAGCAGCCCTATGGAGGTTTGGGATCTTCAGGTTTACATGTGATGAGGCAGAGGCACTATCGATATCACTGAATTCATTCTATATGGTATGATGCAGTGATGGATTCCATATGGTCTAGTCTCGCCAGATGATTGATCCTAGTCTTGGAAGTACCTCCCTCGCTAAGAGAGAGTGTTGGTTTCTGAAGCTTGGGAGGTACTCCAAGCCTTAAGGATCGAAGGTTTGGAGGAAGGAGCTCCACAAGTGGCCTTGTGGACTTGAAATCCAAGCTTGGTGTATTGCATCCATCGATATTTGGGCCAGAACCATGATGATATTGTGGCATGTAATGGATGAGTATGATAGTAGATGTTGAGATGAATCCAACGCATTGAGAATCGTCCAATTCCGAGTTTTCATTGTTGAGTTATGAATTTTTGAAGATATTGTGTGGGCTTGTGACACAAAGTTAAGGTTGGCTTGGTGTTTTAGTAACCTTATGACAGTTGGAAAGCCCTCTTGGAAGAATTTGTTGCATCCCTTGTGTATCATATAAAAGGAGAGTGATGTGAGTCATTTTGTGAGCATCTTGGAGCACAAGAGAGGAACCCGCATTAGGGAAAAGAGGAGGAGAAGACTTTTGTTTTGGTGCCGCAGGTTAGGGCTGATTCCAGTGAAGGAGAAGAGGATTAGTTCAGGCCTCTTTATGACTGTTTGGATGCCAGAGTAACCTTGCAGGAAGTTTGAGTTCCATAAAAAAAAAAAAAAAAAAAAAAAAAAAAAAAAAAAAAAAAATTAGGTTCTTTCAGTCTATTTTGGCATGTGTTCGTGTGTGGGTAGTTCTATGTAGGAGGGCCGCACTCAGTACAAATTTTTTAAGGAGAGTCACAACCCTAATTGAGGTATGTTACACAGAAAAGAGGGCTAGAAATAGCCCAGATCTTCACCGTATATAAGAAGCCCTACAAGTGCTTAAACCCGCAATTGTAGAAGGATTTCTAAGCAAGAGTTTAGGGCTGGAATGCATTGGTAACTAGCCCTAACCAGGCAGAAGTCAACAGCAAAGGAGCAAACCAAACAACGAGCAAGTAAGGTATGGTTGAATAAGGTTTCTTGTGCATAATTGTGTGATGAATCCCTGCTACAGGTGGCCTCAGAGTGTTGTAGTAGATAGCAAGTGTTTGAAGGAGGTTGAAGCACAGTAAGGCCTAATGGAGAGGACTCTCACTAGGCCACATTCATCTCCATGGCTAGGGAATATGTACAGGGGTCCTGACATCTTCAACAAGTGGTTTTTCTTGTGCCTTGAGGCAGCCCTAGGTTGTTGTAGAAAGTTTGTACATATCTGGGTGGTTTTGTGAGGTTTCCAAGACCTACTATAATGCTGGAAGAAGAGTAGAAAGGTAGCGAAGGAGAGGGACAAGGTTGGACAAGGAAACAGTGGTTTTGGAGGTGTGGTTTAGGGATTTTGTGTGTGCCCTAACCAATGATATACATGCACAGAAATCGAGGGCAAGGAGTCAGCAACAATATATTGTAGATGTCTTCTTCACTGATGGAGGTGCATGTTGCCATAGGAGAGGATTGATTGGAGATGTCTGGCAACAGCCATGTCGAAGTGTTTCCTAGGTATTAGATGCCCTAACTAGGAGCAGATGCTACAATAGTATTGGCCATTGCTAGTTTGTTGGAGGGCAGTGTGAGAGTGGACCAAGTGTGGACGTGATTGGTTATGGTCTGTTAGACGATAGCGTGATAGTGCCCAAGTTGGAGCCTGGTGTGCAACACATTGATGGACAAAAGTAGTTGCTAAAGTGGCAGTTGTTGAGCTCAAGGGTCTGATCAACCAAGAGGAGTTTCTGGAGCCCAAGACTTGTGTGTGGAGAAGTACTTATACAACAGATGATGGGAAATCCTCCTACCCCATGTTCATTATGGGAGATGGATATCTTGCAGTGATAGGTGGCAATGCTCTGTGCCCTATGTCGGTCTTCATCAAAGTAGCGCAGGAAGACCATAGTGGGTTGAAGTCCCTGAGTAGTTGAGGAGTAGCAGGAGGGAGATTGAGAGTTGTGAACAAGTGGAGTTGTGAACAACTCGACAGGAGTCTCGATGTGTTGTGCCCTTGATGGACTAAGGCGCAACTAGTGAGCAAATTGACAGTCGAGGTTCAGTGGTCAAATGGACTTGGATTGTTGATAGAGGCAGAAGCTACAAATCAGGGCATAATTGTGTGATGAATCCCTGCTACATGTAGACGGTCAGAGTATCTTGTTGAGGGTAGATTGGTTGTCGATGGACCGACACCAGGCCCCTGTTTGTATTCTTGTACTAGTGGATGTATGAGGGCCATTATCCCTGGTATGGGATCCCTAGACTGTTGTATTATATGTTTATTAATATAATGAAGTTGGGTTGAAAAATGTAAAAAGTTATCTATATTTTGTGCACGTGTGATTTATTGTTGTTTATATTCTGTTGTGCAAAGTAGTTATGTTGAGATTCTTGGTTTAGTAGCGTCAGAGATTCTAAGATTCTATCCTATACCCAAGATCGTGGAAATTCAACATGGTATTAGAGCGTATCTAAGCTACTTTGACGGACAGTGAATCAGAGTGTGCACAACGAAGCAACTCAGACGGAGTTGTGGGTGTTTAGGTCATGTAGCAGAGGGTTCAGCTGAAGACATGGAGATGTGCTCTTGACTGGCTTGGCAGCGAGATTGGTTGGGAGTTCTGGTGGATTGGTGGTGAATCTGGTGAACAATAGTTTGTTATAGGGCAGATTGTTGATCATGGACTTCCGTTGATTTGTCATGGATGGTTGGGACAGCTCGAGGGTTTCTTTGGCTTGCTCGAAAGTAGGTTGATCAAGATGGCTTCGCGTGATGGACTACATATTGGAAGGCTAGAGCCTTCATCGAATCGTGATGTTGCATATCCGAGATTGGAGGGACTTGCACGAGTGGTATTTGATCCAGGAGGAAGAGTGCTTGCAGGACTGAGCCACTGGAGATCGTGTAGGCTCAGAGGGATTCTAGTCTCAGAGGGAGAATCCCTATGGAGGTTTGGGATCTTCAGGTTTAGATGTGATGAGGCAAAGGCACTACCGATATTACCGAATTCATTCTATACGGTATGATGCAGTGATGGATGCCATATGGTCTAGTGTCGTCGGATGATTGTTACTTCTTAGTCTTGGAAGTACCTCCCTCGCTAAGAGGGAGTGTTGATTTTTGTATCTTGGGAGGTACTCCAAGCCTTAAGGATTGAAGGTTTGGAGGAAGGAGCTCCATAAGTGGCCTTGTGGGTTTGAAATCCAAGCTTGGGGTTTTGCACCCATCAATGTTTGGGCCAAAGCCGTGACAAGATTGCAACATGTGATGGATGAGGATGATAGTAGATGTCGAGACGAATCCAACGCATTGAGAATCGTCCAATTCCAAGTTGTCGTTGTTGAGTAATGAATTTTAGAATATATTGTGGGATTGTGACACAAAGTTAAGGTCGGCTTGGTGTTTTAGTAACCTTATGACAGTTGCCAATCCCTCTTGGAAGAATCCGTTGGAGCCCTTGTGTATCCTATATAACAAGAGTGATGTGATTCATTTTGTGAGCATCTTGGGGCACAAGAGAGGAACTCACATTAGGGAAAAGAGGAGGAGAAGACTTTTATTTGGGGCCACAAGTTACGGATGATTCCAGCGAAGGAGAAGATGCTTGATTCGGGCCTCTTTGTGACTGTCTGGATGCTAGAGTAACATTGCAGGAAGGTCGAGTTCCTTAGGAAGTTTTCTGAGGTTGTTTGGGTCTGTTTTGGCATGCGTTTGTGTGTGGGTAGCTCTATGTAGGAGTGTCGCATTCAGTACAGATTTCTGAAGGAAAGTCGCATCCCTAATTGAGATCTATTAGGCAGAAAAGTGGGCTAGAAATAGCCCATATCTTTAGCGTGTATGAGCAGTCGTACAAGTGTTGAAACCCACAGTTGTAGAAGGATTTCTAAGCAAGAGTTTAGTGTTGGAATGGACTGGTAACTAGCCCTAACCAGGCCAAAGTCAACAACAGAGGATCAGAACAAACAGCGAGCAAGTAAGGTATGGTTGAGTAAGGTTTCTTGTGCATAGTTGTGTGATGGATCCCTGCTACATGTGGCCTCGGAGTGTTGTAGTAGACAACAGGTGTTTGAAGGAGGTTGAAGAGCAGTAAAGCCTTGTGGAGAGGGATCTCACTAGGCCACATCCATCTTCATGGCTAGCGCAGATGTACAGGGGTCCTAACAGCTTCAACAAGTGGTTTTTCGTATGCCTTGATGCAGCCCTAGGTTGTTGTAGCAATTTTGTACACAGCTAGGTGGTTTTGTGAGGTTTCCAAGACCTACTATAATGCTGGAAGAAGACTAGAAAGGCAGTGAAGGAGAGGGGCAAGGTTGAACAAGGAAACAGTGGTTTTGGAGTTGTGGTTTAGGGCTTTTGTGTGTGTCCTAATGAGTCATATACATGCATAGAAACAAAGGGCAAGGAGGCAGCAATAGTATATTGTATATGTCTTCTTGACTAATGGAGGTGGATGGTGTGCTAGGAGAGGACTGATTGGAGAAGTATGTTAGTAGCCATGTGGAAGGGTTTCCTAGGTGTTGGATGCCCTAACTAGGAGCAGATGCTACAGCAGGATTCGTCACTCGTGATTTGTTGGAGGGCAATGTGAGAGTGGACCAAGTGTGGACGTGATTGGGAATTTATGGTCTGTTGGAGGACAGTGTGATAGTGCCCAAGTTGGAGCTCAGTGTGCAACACTTTGATGGAAAAAAATAGTTTCTAGAGTGGCAGTTGTTGAGCTCAAGGTATAATCAACCAAGGGCAGTGTGTGGAGCTTGAGACTTGTGTGTGGAGGACTTCTAAAACAGATGATGGGCAGTCCTCCTAGCCCGTGTTCAATGTGGGATATGGACATCTTGCAGTGATAGGTGGCAGCCCTTCGTGCCCTATGTCGATCTTCATCGAAGCAGTGCAGGAAGACCATAGTGGGTTGAAGTCCCTAATTAGTTGAGGAGCAGCAGTGGGCAGATTGAGAGTTGTTCACAAGTGGAGTTGTGAACAACTCGATAGGAGTCTCGATGTGTTGTGCCCTTGATGAACTAACTCACAATTAGTGAGAAGATTGGCAATCAAGGTCCAATGGTCAGATGGACTTGGATCATTGATAGAGACAAAAGTTGCAGATTGGGAGCCAAAGGACCATGCAGGTACAAGTTACGACCAAGGCAGTTGTAAGGAGCTCTACATCAGCTAGACGGTCAGAGTATCTTGTTGAGGGTCGATTAATTATCGATGGACCAACACCAAGCCCCAGTTTGTATTCTTGTACTAGTGGATATATGAGGGCCATTATCCTTGGTACAGGAGCCCTAGACTGTTGTATTATATGTTGATTAATATAATGAAGTTGGGTTGAAAAATGTAAAAGTTGTCTATATTTTCTGCATGTGTGATTTATTGTTGTTTATATTCCCTTGTGCAAAGTAGTTCTGTGGAGATTCTTGGTTTGCTAGCGTCAAAGATTCTAAGATTCTATTCTAGACCCAAGATCGTGGAAATTCAAGGAGGATCCCCCTTCAGATTGAAAGGGCTAGCTTTCAATTCAAAAGATTGGTTAGAGGTTACCTTAGAGTTTTTCCCACATCCAGAGAAATTTTCTGAGTGATAACATTTTGGCGTCATTGCCAGAGAGGCAAAAGCTTCAACCAAATATCACAGAAGAACGACAATGATCAGATTTGACTTCTAATGGTGAACAGAGGTCGAACACAAAGCGATTGTACATTATTCACCTAGTGACTCCATTCTCAACTGAATCTAAAGCTCAAAACTTTAATGGTGACTCCACTAGTATCATAGCGGGTAAAATTCACTAGTGACTTCATTGATTCTAGAATGGTGAGCTCATCAACTAATCAAGTGCCATCATCGATCAAGAAAACAGGGATTGTGGTAGTCCTTGTTTATATTCAAGATTTTAACGAAAGGACTAGTATGTTTTCTAATAATGAATGGTATCAAGATATTCGTTCAGCTTTATTTTCTTAGTTAGACTCGTACAACATCTTTAGTTAAGAAGATAAGTTCAATTGTTTAAATAAGCTCGTTATGGAACTTGAGATAGAACAAGAAGCGCAAAGAATGTCTCAATATTTGTATCATCAAACCATTTCTTTTGAAGATCCTTATTACCAACAACATGAAGAGTATGAGTTAAAAAAAGATGAAACATTATTGACTGATTCAGAGAAGTATAAAGGAGGATAAGAGGATGCAGTAGTTGACCTCCAGAAGCAATTTGAGTTCAGGCCAAAGGAAGATAAACAGATGGTTTCATCTTTAATTGAGAGTGATCATGAATTTTATAAGGAAAATCTTGATGAAACACAACAAGGAGCAACATCTAAAGATGAAGAATAACCTATTATTTTTGCCCATCAACAAGAGGTAACATTCCATATTTTTGAAGACCCTTTTGCAGTCTTGTTAGAGTCAATGGAGGAAATGAGATTCACAGTTTCCATGGATCCTAGAAACAGATTTAGATTTCATGATTTATCCGATTTCAATTTTTTCTTTCTGCTTGAAGAAGGTGAAAGCGAAATTCAATCAAGTAGCCAAGTGCTTGCTTGGTTTCACTGGAAGCATGATTTTACCTAATAAGATAAATTAATTTGATAGTTAGCAATAGGAAGTCTATACATAAAATAAGCTCATTTTTTCCAAGCATTTCATTACTTTTCAGTTGGTTTCAGTGTTATTTTCAGCGTGCGTTCAGTTTGTACAACAGTTGGATTTATTTGGTGTGCAAGAATGGTTTCAATTTGAGTAGTTGAACATGGATTTTTAGATTGTATTTTCATTGTGGTTTGCAGTGTTTAGAGTTATTGGTTGCAAGTAAGGTTGTTGGTTTCAGGTAAAGGGTTGAGAGTATCCAATGGATTAGGCTTTTGGTCTATGGGGTTCTTGTCGCCATCTATTATCGATAGCATTCTCGTGGAGCCAGTTGTTATCACAATTTTAGTCAATAATTTGTAAAAGCGTTGACAACGAGAGTGTCATCGTCGATTTGTAGAAACAACACGGTTAAAGCATTGACAACCAGAGTAGCAACGCATTTTTGTAAAAATGGTTATTTAAAACTTTGTTTTGTCCTGTGAAGGGCAGTAATTTTGGGCGCGGTTTCTGAACATCTGTAAACGAATTTTTGATGACACAGAGGTTTTTGTTGAAAACAAACCCATTAACAAAAACCTCTCTCAGTTTTTACACAGGTGTCATGGTTTGAGAGATTCGAAAGGATATTTGAAGCCTATTTTTCAGGATTTTACTATTAAGCTTTTCTTGTTTTAGACATTGTTTTAAAAATCAGTTTCCAAACAAATGGGGATGAATTTTTGAAAACTCAAAGACGCTTTTGTCGGGAGCGGGCCCATTAACAAAAATTTATATCATATTTTGCACAACTATCACAATTTGAGAGCTTCGAATGGATCTTTGAAGCCTATTTTCAGGAATTTGCCAGAATTAATTTGTTCTATTTTTAGAAGAAGAAAAAACGTCCAATCAGTTGGAAAGCCACCTCATCAATTCAACTAGGCGCTAAATCTTATCTCATTAATTATTTGATTTAGTAAGCTATAGATAGATGAAGAGTTTTGAGATCCATTATTTTTGGATCTTGAACAGTTTGTAATTTTTCTATAAATGAAAAGTCTTTAGAATGAAGAAGGGTTGGGTTTTTTATCAAAAAGTTATTATGTTTTGTATATTTTTTGAAGTTTAATGAAGGAAGACTAATTCTGCAGCAGAGATTCTTGTGTTGAGAGATTTTGGATATTTGTTTCCTTGTTTTTGTTTTCCTTCTATGTTGTCATATGTATTTTCTTCCATGACTGATAAGAGTAAATAAATAGAAATCATATTTACTATGATTTGTTTATATGATTAGTCTTTCACAAATTTTTTACTTATGCTTTGTAGAATTCATCCTTGTGGTGCTCTTATAAGTATACCATTGCCTTCTTATTTTTCATTCCATCTCAATAGTTTTAAATCTCAGAGTATCTCAGCTACCCTGCCTCTGTGAAGGTTTTAGTTTGCTTCCTTGTTAAGCCAAATATTTGACTCCACGCCCAATGGAAATCTATCAAACCCTTCCACAATTTTGAAGCCTTATTACAACAGATCTAGTCATTGTGTTAAGTACATAACCAGTCATTTCGACCGATTTATAGAAGGGATCCCCCTTCAGATTGAAAGGGCTCTCTTTCAGTTCAAGAGATTGGTTAGAGGTTACCTTAGAGTTTTCCCACAGCCAAGGTTTTCTCTAAGTGATAACAAAAGGCAAAAGGCATATGAAGAATGGTGGAAAAACAAAGTCCGAGGTAACTCATGTACCACGATTACTCCCTCTTACACTCATACACTCAAGTGTGGACTTCCCAATATTAGCTACCCTTGTACCATGGCATGTGGCTTGGAGCCTTCCTCGAATCCCCACTCCACTCCATCATTATATCGCATGCCACATAAAACTTGATGGATGTACCATGGACATGTCACCCCCTTTAAAGGTTGGAGTCACCTAATAGGGTCCTTGGTTAACCCCCTTACTGAGCTTGGAGATACCTGTACATGCCAAAGCCCACTATGGAAGGGCATGCCACCATGAAGTGTCCATTTGATTCCATGATTTGTAAGTTATTTTACTTGATTACTCTAATGATTTTTTGTACTGGAGGGCAAGGGGACACATTGGATCTTATGTAGGATTGCAGGTGGGTCTCCATTTTGGGTTTGGTCTCCCTATACAAGGTCCAAGCCCTATAGAGGATCACAGTGGCACGTGTAGGGTGAGCGTAGATAGCCATGGGCCTCCACCATAGTAGAAAGCACTCCATGGATCCCCAACGTCATTCAATGATTGCTCGTGTTCCACCTTTTGGATTAGGATGACGCACCTATATCACCATGCCCATCTTGCTTGACACTTGTACCACACACTTGGCAGATGTTCTAGGGTCCAGATGAGGATGTGTCTCACCGTGGGAGACAAAGGGAGGGCTTATGTCATCATCCTAGCCCTTGTATATGGCTTACATGCATTATTAATCCACTTGGAGACGCATGAGGATGTCATTTTTTCGCCACACCCACTTGGAGACACCATATGTGACTTACTTGGATATCAACGGGCTGTTCGAAATTCAAGGATATTATATTAGGATTTGATTCTCCTTTCTTGATAATTACTTGTGAGTGTGTTGCCTTCTTTTACTTCTTTATTATCTTATCTTTCATCAAGCAATTATACATACATGAAAATCACAAAACAAGAGACACAAGATATAGGCACATTCCAGGGAAAAACCCCCCTCAAGGGGAAAACCCAGTCAAGATAATTCTTCCTTTCAATAGTATTCTTTGAGACTCTTTACCCTAGACCAAGACCAGACTTTCCTTCCACACCATGTCAACCTCCAAGATCTTTGACCCCTTCCAGCAACTTCGACTAGGCAGCAGCTTCCAACAACATGCAGCTTACGACAACAATGAAATCTTAGGAGACTTTGATCTCCCAACCCAGACCACAAAACAGAGAGAGAGAGAGGCACCAAAAGTTCAATTTTCCTCTTCTCTAGAGACTCCCCCAAACTTGCACTTCTTTTGTCCTCCCGACAACGAACTTCACACTTCACCAGATCTTCTTGAGATATTGAACTTGCTTGAGAGTGAGTGCACTAAATGACTTCAACCTCCTTCAATATATAGGCTTCTTGTGGGTCGAATGGGGGTCCTTAGGCCATCTTGATATTCCTTAGGCCGACATGATGTGGAGGACACATAATTCATATTTGACTTGATACAAAACCTTTTTACATGATCTGAAAGCCCAAGAAGGGTCTCTTCGAATGTACAATGACTCTATAAACTCAATATTAATCCTAGGAGTCCACAATGGGGACTTTGAATAATATAATGATGACCCAAGCATGAAACCCATGCTTTAATAAGTCATTTTTACAATAATAAAAATTATTTTACTTATTCTTTGACAAGTATATTACATAATGACTCATGAACATTATTGAAAACCAAACATAGTTACTTTTTCCAACACTCCCTCTTAACTAGGGAGAGGTATTCATAATGTACAAATACAATGGAAGATCTCAAACTATATGAAAACATGAAGAACCTTTAGGCACTGCAATGCCATGGACTAGATTCCTGACCAGGGCAATCTATCCAACCAATAACTCAACAATTTAGGCACCGCAATGCCATGGACTAGATTCATGCCCAGGGCAATCTATCCAAGTGAGACTCAGGTGAACTCAAGCTTTTAGCCCCTTTAGGTACCATCAGGCTTACTTGCTAACCACCAACCCAAACATACAGTTGTGTATCCAAAACCGAGCTCAATAAACAACACCACCTTTTCAATTCTAGGATTCTTGACATCAACACAGAGTGTCGGCCTGATGTCTCCCCAGGCAATGTTTCACTAGCAAAGCCTCAACAAATCTCTTCCATTCCTTTATCATCAATACAATCACCAATATCTACCAAAGCAGGTTCCTTAGATATTTGAACTTCTTTTTAGGAAGAGCCTTTGTCATTATGTCTGCTACATGTTCGTCTGTCGGAACAAATTCTAACTTCACGATCCCATCTTGCACCAAATTCCTGATAAAGTGGAACTTGTTATTTATATGTTTCATTTTCAAATGAAACACAAGATCTCCAGACATCTTGATACAACTTTGATTATCACAGTTAATCACAGTAGGACCTAGAGACTTTTCGAACAAATTTGTCATAAGCTTCCTTAACCAAACAGTCTATTTTCCTACTTCACATGCAGCCACATATTCTACCTCAGCACTACTCAATTCAATGGGATCTTGCTTCCTACTCATCCATGAGATCATAGCAACTCCCAAACTAAAGCATCCTCCAGTAGTGCTCCTTCCATCTGTCCCACTACCACCCCAATCAGAGTCTGTGAAGCCAATTAGCTTGACTTTTTTACTATCATACTTTAGGCAGTGATGTATAGTGCCACGAACGTACCCCAATATTTGTTTGGCAGCTATCCAGTGATCATGACAAGGCTCTAACTGAAACTAACTAAGAATGTTTACTGCAAAACATATATCTGGCCTAGTAATTACCAGATACATCAGGGAACCCACCAACTGACAGTATGAGGTAGGATCCACGAGACTCGAGTTGGAGCTCCTCAATTTCTTGACGTCGGTGATCATAGGAGTTACCATCGGCTTGGAGTCCATCATCCCAAGTTTTTGCAATAACTTGATGATGTACTTTCCTTGCCCCAAATATATCTCCCAAGGTCTTTGCCATACTTCTAGACTTAGGTAGTAATGCATCAATCGTAGGTCCTTCATCTCAAATTCAACTGCCAACATCTTCTTGTTGGAAATACTGAGAGGGGGGTGAATCAGTATTTCTTTTCAATTGTTACTTTTACCAGTTAGATCATTTATATTTAGAACACAAAATGAACAATAAGAATAAAATGATTTTATTAATTTCTTTTTCACAATAAATCAAATACAATGTATATAGGGCTCCAACCCTAGATGAAGACATCGATCTTCAATCTCCCAGGCTCCAACCTGTTGCCAAGAACCAACTTGGACTTTTGTGAGGCTCCGACCTCTAAGGCACTGACCATATCTTCTCAAGACACCGACCTTGCGTTTAGAGGCTTCAACCCCTAGGGCACCAACCCTTTCTCTGGTACAAACTCCGATCTGATTTCTTGAGGACTCTGATCCTTTAGGGCTCCAACCCTATCTTATCCAAGGCACCAACCTTGAGTTTAGGAGCACCAACTCCAATGACACCAATCTTATATTTGCCAATCACCAACTTGGACTTTCCAAGGCACCAACCCCAAGGGCTCCAACCCTATAGCTTCACTTTGTCAAGGTATGTTTGGATGTACTTCACGGCTCCCAAAAACTTCTTCATCGAGCCCTATTAATCTTCAGCTATCCCTTCACTTAATCGTCACATCATCAATGACAACCTTGTCATACAGAAGGTGTCACCACTATTCTTCCTAATACTCAACCAATCTCTTCAAGTTACCTCATCATGACACAATACTGCATTATGATCTTCAATACAACACTTCAATGTGACTTCAATGAACTGCACCAAGTTTTGCACCAAACAATTATTTAAGTGTCCTTCTCCAAGGTTAGACTCTTCATATCTGCGTCTAAGGTGATCAAGTGTGCTTAAGAATTATTCAAGGGAAAATTCCAAGACGTCTTCAAGATTACTTTCAAATAGGCTACTTCAACAAACTCTTAGTCACAATTCTCAAAGATAACCATCCTCCAAAGAACTTCTTCTAAGTGTGAGTAGGCCACTTGCTTTTACAAGAGATATACATGAGGTATCCATTTTATCCATGAGGTCACCTTGTCAATTCACCTATGTTGTAGCCCACAGTCCTTGTTGTCCTTATTCTGCCAACAATTCAATGAATAGAATAGCATAAGAGGACACCCAAGCCAAGGTAGCATTGTCCAGCAAAAATGAGTCAAGGGCACTTGTCCGCAGTCTTGTTAAGGTAGCACTGTCAAGGATTTTCATCACACTAGCCCGCACTTATGTTGTTGTTACTAGCCTCCAATCAGCGTTGTAACAAGTCTCCAATAACACTATCACAACCCTTCAGTCAGCATTGTCACTAGTCAACAATAAACATTGTCACGAGCCCACAAATTTTTGCTACAACTCAGCGCTAAACTACACTCCTATTGCTACAGAGTTTTGAACCAAAAGTCCGCAATCTCTATTGTGGGTAAGCTCCGTCTTGCACTATCATTTTCTCCTCATACTGCCCTTAACTTTGGTGCAAGTTCACAAGATGTGAACTTTTCATCCTTGTTCTTTTCCATAGTCCGAAATTGCAAGAGTTGATGAAAACGTCAAGCTTCTTGTGCATATATATACCCTTCTTTAGGTGTAGAAACAAATGGATGTGTCCCTAAATGAGGCCGACAAGTCCTTGATGGATAAGGTCGGCTCACTGACCATATTTACACCATTAACTTGTAAAATCAATCACTTTTAAACCGCTTGGATTTTCGCACTGAGTAATAGCTTGTTGGAAAGGAAAAATTATGCTCTTCAAGATGGTGTAGGTGTCAAAAAGGAATTTTGCCTCTAAGGTAGCAAATAATATTGTTTCTAATATGACTAATTATTTATTAGTGAAAAAATGGAGGTAGGGCAGAATGCCTTTGAGTGTTGGGCTTCTTCATGGTTTGATTTCTTCATTGATTGTCTTCATAATCATGTACTTGCCTTCTTCATCATACAGTCGCCATCATCATGTCCTTAATTTCCTTCTTCATCACCTTATCTTCTTCAACATAGGGTCACCATCATTATGTAGTCTTCATTATTAGGATCCCCTGAGATAAGGACATCAAACTTC
Organism: Pinus taeda; assembly: GCA_000404065.3. Taxonomy (NCBI): domain Eukaryota; kingdom Viridiplantae; phylum Streptophyta; class Pinopsida; order Pinales; family Pinaceae; genus Pinus; species Pinus taeda. Next base: position 89,925 of record APFE031304105.1, on the reverse strand, counting down.
ACATCATTGGAGGTTTGTCATCAAATCATCAAGTGTGGTCCACATAAGCCATCATGTAGTCTTTTATCATAGACATGTCATGATAGTCCAGTCATCAAGTGCATGTCTTCTAGACCTTCATCAAGTACAGTGATATAGTAGTCTTTCATTATGATCATAAAGATACATGATTGACACTTCATTTGTGTCTTGACAACTTAAACAAGAGTTGTAGTCATCCTCTGGCATCTTCAAGAATATTTATCATCCAGGGCATTGCCATGATTGACATCAATGACAACCTAGATTAACAATCTCCCCCTTTGTCATTAATGGCAATATTATTTCCCTTCAACATTCTCTCCCCCTTTGACATCAATGGAAAAGGAGGTGGTCGAGTACTCCCCCTGTCAAGCTTCTTCTTTTCTTCACAACTAGTAGTTCTTCATTGGTATGTTACTCCCCTTGTCATGGTGCTCTTCTTTTTGGCAATGTGGTCCATGATAGATGTGTTTAAATTCCTTCATGTGATGAACCAACTCCCCCTATCTGTACAACCTCCTCTAACTCATGAAATATTACTTGCTTAGTGATCAAGTGGAAGAGATCTTTAATAGTAGTTCAAGGATGAATAAGGGATCATGTTCTTCAACGGAAATGCTCCCGAGAGACGGTCTTATCAAAGTATGATTGTCCATGTGGCTCATCAAGGATTTCATAGGGCCCATTCACGAATAGCTTCTGCAAGAATGCTTAATCATCATAAGCTCCCCCTAACTGTATGCATGGTCTTCCTTTTGGCAGAGTCTCCCCATCAAATACTTGGAATATCAAGGATGACTTCATCAAGTCAACACATTAGGGGAGTTTTGAGGTCTAAAATGGACCTCCTAAGGAAATTATAAAATAATAGTGGAAATAATAAAATAATATTAGATTACATCATCAAATTTTAGAGGGAAAAAATAAAAAACTATTTTTCAATTCGTATTTTCAAATTATCTCCCTATGGGTTTACTCAAATTTAGAGTGGAAACACTCGTTGGATGCATAATTTGATTCCTCATCCAAGGAGTACCCATGTTGCATACTTCGATCGACCCTGCTTTTTATGTATTTCTCATTTTTTGTGTAGCAAGGTTCATCGAAAGTATGCAACATGGGTACTCTTTGGATGAGTAATTAAATTTTGCATCCAACGAGTACTCCCGCTCAAAATTTGAGTAAAATCCGAGGGATATAAGTTGAAAATACGAGTTGAAAAAATAGTTTTATTATTTTATTATTTTTAAATCTTTTTACTTTTTTACTCCAAAAATGGTGAATCATCCCCCATGGTTGACATCATCATATTGAATCTTATTGGTTCTTATAAAGTTTATTTTGGTTGTACATTGTTCTTAGGAGGGCCATTTTAGACCTCAATATTCCCCTAATGACATGTGTTGTTAGCTAGAGTGTTCAAGGGACTTCCGGATTCAATTTGCTTCCTTCTCCATACTTGTATAACTTTCTTCTCAGGCATGGTTCTTCCTTGTGTAGGGGCCCAAGTCAAGTTACAATCACGTGACATATGTCCAATGTTATGACACTTGAAGTACTCTATGTTGTTCATGAATAATAATTCATGACTTCTTCTTGCAAAATAGATTCTCGGAGATTGACGAGGACCATTATAGTTATCTTTGTGATATGCCCTACAATCTTTTTCCATGTGCCCGAAGTTTGTACAAGAATAGCAATAACCAAGAAATATACTTTGGTACCTGGGAGAAGAAGGTTTTCTTGATATAATTCTGAAGTCTTTTTGCCTTGGGATCCTTTGATGATAACCATTGCTTCTTGCATCCTTGACACCATCTGCATTTCTTCTGGGAGTAGGATTTCTTCCAATGTCAACTTGACTCTTTCCTTTGCTGGGAGCATCAACATTTCTTCCAGGCTTCTTCACATCCTTGTTGTTTGAAGCATTATCATTCTTGCTTGAGGATTCACCTGCATGGCCAAGACCTACTTTATCAAGGGGAGACCTTTGATGACTTAGGATGTCATCTAGGGTTTGAGAGCTTTTCAAGTTCTTATTTAGCAAGTCAACTTCCTTTTTAAGAAAGACAATTTCTCGTTTCAACTTTTCACGATCTTCATCTTTCATAGCTAGTTTCTTCTTCATTTTTTCCATCATCCTTGTTACTTCATGTGTTTCGATTTAGAGAGAGATGACATTTGATTTTAGTAGGAAAAACTCTTCATCTTTTTCTTTTAGTTGACATGTCATAGCATTTCTTTCTTTTTCAATGTCATCAACTTGTCCTTCTATGAATGCCAAATCTTCCATTTCCTTCTCAGCTCCTTGTGCTTGTTTCCTTGCTTCTTCTAGTTGAGATCTAAGAGAGGAGACCTCTTCCTTATATTGACCATTCTCTGCTTCAAGTTTGTTCAAGCTCTTGTGCCTTTGTTCAACGTGGCTTGACAAGGTATCTTCTCGTTTCTTTGCCTTATCCAATTGATTTGTCATGGATATGACTTCTTCATGATGCTTTCTCTTGTTTTGATGAAATTCTTCCTTAATCTTGGCGAGCTTCTCATCTCTTTCTTGTACTTGAAGCTTGACAAGGTCAACTTCCTTCCTTGTCTTGTCCTAGTCACCAACTTGCGCTTTCTTCTTAAGTTCCTCATTTTCATTTTTCAAATTGTTAATCTCTTCTATGGCAGCCATAAGTTTAGTGAGGAGATCTTCTTCAAAATCTTTTTCATTCTCTTCATCTTCTAGGTCTTCTTTAGCCTTGATGTTATCACTCTTATCTTCAGCTTCCTTGATGGGCTCTGGATTTCCTTCTTGTTTTCCATCATTTTCTTGACTAGAGATCATTGTAAACACTCCTTTTGAGTGAAGATCATGAAGTTTATCCCATATGCCTTTTTGTTGACGAACACTTTTCAAAATTGGCCTTCATAGAATCAGGTAGCCCATTCAAAATTTCTTTCATTGCTCTTGTATTATGTTCCTTGGATTCTCCGTCCATCATGCTATCAGCAATCACCAATTTCCATACTTCAATGCCTTGAGTCTTTAAGAAATTCCTCATTCTTGCCTCTCATATATCAAAGTTTCCATTGAACAACGGAGCCTTCACAAATTGATTGACTTCAATTTCGATGGTTGAGGGAGACACATCTCTAGGAGGATTGGAGACTTTTTTTCTTGGTTTCGCCATTTGTGTTCTAATGATCAACCTTCAAGCTATTAGGCTTTCAGTGAAGGTACTGGCTCCGATACCAATTGTTGGAAATACTGAGAGAGGGGTGAATCACTATTTATTTTCAATTGTTACTTTTACCAGTTAGATCATTTATATTTAGAACACAAAATGAACTATAAGAATAAAAGCTTTTATTAATTTGTTTTTCACAAAAAATCAAGTATAATGTATATAGGGCTCCAACCCTAGATGAAGACATTGACTTTCAATCTCCCAGGCTCCAACCTGTTTCCAAGCACCAACTTGGACTTTTGTGAGGCTCTGACCTCTAAGGCATCGACCCTATCTTCTCAAGGCACCAATCTTGCGTTTAGAGACTCCAACCCCTAGGGCACCAACCCTTTCCCTGGTACAGACTCCGATCTGGGTTCTTGAGGACTCTGATCCTCTAGGGCTCCAACCCTGTCTTATCCAAGGCACCAACCTTGAGTTTAGGAGCACCAACTCCAAGGACGCCAATCTTATATTTGCCAAGCACCAACTTGGACATTCCAAGGCACTAACCTTGTCAATTCTGAGGCACCAACCCCAAGGGATCTAACCCTATAGCTTCACTTTGTCAAGGTATGTTTGGATGTACTTCACGGATCCCAAAAACTTCTTCACCAAGCCCTATTAATCTTTAGTTATCCCTTCACTTAATCGTCACATCATCAATGACAACCTTGTCATACAAAAGGTGTCACCGTTGTTTTTCATAATACCTAACCAATCTCTTCAAGTTACCTCATCATGACATTAACACTGCATTATAATCTTTAATACAACACTTCAATGTGACTTCAATGAACTACACCAAGTTCTGCACCAAACAATTATTTAAGTGTCCTTCTCCAAGGTCGGACTCTTCATATCTGCTTCTAAGGTGATCAAGTGTGCTTGAGAATTATTCAAGGAACAATTCCAAGATGTCTTCAAGATTACTTTCAAATAGGCTACTTCAACAAACTCTCAGTCACAATGCTCAAAGATAACCATCCTCCAAAGAACTTCTTCCAAGTGTGAGTAGGCCACTTGCTTATACAAGAGATATACATGAGGTATCCCTTTTATCCATGAGGTCACCTTGTCAATTCACCTTTGTTGTAGCCCACAATCCTTGTTGTCCTTATTATGCCCACAATTCAATGAATAGAATAGCAGAAGAGGACACCCAAGCCAAGGTAGCACTGTCCAGCAAAAACGCAGTCAAGGGCACTTGTGCGCAGTCTTGTTAAGGAAGGATTTTCATCACACTAGCTTGCGCTTATGTTGTTGTTACTAGCCTCCAATCAGCACTGTAACAAGTCTCCAATAACGCTATCACAACCCTTCAGATAGCATTGTCACTAGTCCACAATAAACATTGTCACAAGCCCGCAAATAAACGTTGTCACAAGCCTACAAATTTTTGCTACAACTCAGCCCTAAACCGCACTCTTGTTGCTACAAAGTTTTTAACCAGAAGTTTGCAATCTCTATTGTGGGTAAGCTTCGTCATGAAATATTCTTTTCTCCTCGTACTGCCCTTAACCTTGGTGCAAGTTCACAAGATGTGAACTTTTCGTCCTTGTTCTTTTCCACAGTCCGAAATTGCAAGAGTTGATGAAAATGTTGAGCTTCTTGTGCATATATATACCCTTCTTTAGGTGTCGAAACAAATGGATGTGTCCCTAAATGAGGTCGACATGTCCTTGATGGATAAGGTTGGCTCACTGACCAGAATTACACCATTAACTTGTAAAATCAATAACTTTTAAACCGCTTGGAGTTTCGAATTGAGTAATAGCTTGTTGAAAAGGAAAAATTATGCTCTTCAAGATGGTGTAGATGTCATAAAGGAATTTTACCTCTAAGGTAGAAAAAAAAAATATTTTTTTTGAATGTCATTGATTATTTATTAGTGCAGAAATGGAGGTAGGGCAGAATGCCTTTGAGTGTTGGGCTCCTTCATGGTTTGGTTTCTTCATTGATTGTCTTCATAATCATGTACTTGCCTTCTTCAACATACAGTCGCCATCATCATGTCCTTGATTGCCTTCTTCATCACCTTATCTTCTTCAACATAGGGTCACCATCATTATGTAGCCTTCATTATTAGGATCACCAGAGGTAAGTACATCAAACTTCACATCATTGGAGTTTTGTCATCAAATCATTAAGTGTGGTCCACATAAGTCATCATGTAGTCTTTTATCATAGACATGTCATCATAGTCCAACCATCCAGTGCATGTCTTCTAGACCTTCATCAAGTACAGTGATATGGTAGTCTTTCATTATGATCATCAAGATACATGATTGACACTTCATTTGTGTCTTGACAACTTAAACAAGAGTTGTATTCATCCTCTGGCATCTTCAATAATATGTGTCATCCCAGCGATTGCCATGATTGATATCAACTATTGACATCAATGACAACCTAGATTAACACTTCTTGCATTCTTGAATTCTTCGTTCTACACCGGTGATGAATAGATCATCCACATATAGTAGAATAATGGTTGGCTCATTATGCATGACCTTGATATATAGATTTGGATCAGCAGTACTCTTCACGAACCCAATTATGAGAAGATATGCCTCCATTCTTGCATACCATGCCCTTGGTGCTTGCTTCAAGCCATATAGAGCCTTCTTGAGTTTGCAGACATGAGAGTCCCTGTTATTCACTTCAAATTTTTCAGGTTGTTCGATGTACACTTCCTCATCAATGATCCCATTCAGAGATGCAATCTTAACATCCATTTGATGGATATTCCACCCCATTGTAGTGGCCAGCGAAACCAACGATCTAATGGAAGTGTACCTTGCAGTAGCTGCAAATGTTTATTCATAGTCAATGCCTTCATTTTGAGAGAAACCCCTTGCAACGAACCTTGGTTTGTACTTGTTTATACTTCCATCAATAGCATGTTTGATCTTATAGATCCACTTTGACGTGACAACCAATTTGTTACTAGATCTAGGAACGATTTCCCAACCCCATTCTTCATGATGGATTGATATTCTTCCTGCATAGCTTTCTTCCAAACCTCTTCATGCTCAGCTTCCTTGAATGTAGATGGTTCGGCTTCAATCAACTTCGTTATATATACAGCATAACTAGAATACCTTTTCGGTTTCTTACTTTCCCTGGAGGACCCTTTCGCAGCTTCATGTCCTTTAGCATCTTCTAATGTAACTTTCAACCAATTTGGCCTCTTCCTTTTGGTTGGGACAACCATCGATTGAATAGGATGACTTGGTCCTTCTTCATCATTTGCGGTAGAGTTCTCATGAACTTCATCTTCTTCAAATACGGGAACTTCTTCGTCATCAAAATCAATAGGAATATCCTTTGATTTTTTGTAAGCTTGATTCTCATCAAATATGACATCCCTGCTTACTTCAATATATCATCCCTCCTTTATGTATATTCTATATGCTTTTGGGGAAAGACTATAACCAACGAATATTCCCTTGATGCTTGTTGATTCCAACTTCTTTTGCATGTCTTTTGGAACATGGACATACGCTGGATTTCCAAATATGCGGAAATGATCCACACTCAACTTCTTTCCTATGAATACTTCTTCGGGTGTAGTATTCTCAAGACTCTTATGAGGACTTCTATTTTGAACGTACATAGTAGTCATCGCCGCTTCACCCCATAAGAACTTAGGTAGATCTTGATCAAGGAGCATAGTTCAAATGCCTTCTTCAATTGACCAATTCTTCCTTTCGGCCACTCCATTTTGTTCGGGATAGTAGGGAATAATGAGCTCCCTCTTAATACTTGCATCCTTACAATATTCAATAAGCTCTTTATTGATGTATTCCCCACCATTGTCAGACCTTAGAGTCTTTATCTTCTTTTCAATTAGGGTTTCTACCTCAGCCCTAAACTCCTTGAACTTATCAAATGCTTCATCTTTAGTTTTGAGTAGGTAGAGCCATGTCTTCCTTGAATGGTCATCAATGAAAGTTACATAGTAGAGATGACCTCCAAGTGTCTTATCAAACATGGGCCCGCACACATCGGAATGGATGAGATCTAATATTTCTTTGGATCTAGATTCACTATGATGAAATAGCTTTCTAGTATGCATCCCCAAAGAACATCCTTTGCACACACCTAAATGGTCTGACTTCATATCAGGAATACCATGAACCAATTGACTGTGTAAGGATGACTCTATAATGAAGATGGCCATACCTTCAATGCCATAGGTCAATGGGACTTATTTCCATATGAACCAAAGCTTCAGGAGATGGAGTGATAACCCGGTAAAGACTTCCTTCACAAACTCCAATAACCCTAGCTTTGTCAATACTAGAGTTTTTTCCCTAAACCAATACTTTTCCATCAACAAAAGCAATTTTTCCCCTTTATCTTCTAAACAAGAAACAGAAAGTAAATTCTTTTTCAAACCTGGAACATAGAGAATGTTGTTGAGATGCAGCTTTGATCCATTGTCCAGCTTTAATGATGTAGATCCCAGGCCTCCAACAACATAGCTTTTGTTGTCACCCAATTCCACTGCATGAGAGGATGACTCCTTTGATAGTGTATGTAGTTTCCTACTTTCACCTGTCATGTGTCTGGATGCTCCACTATCAATGATCCATGCATTGTCATCAATAAGAGACCCTGTAAGGGCAGCCAAGAATCCATGACTCTTGACTTTGTTGAATAGGTAGTAGATGACCTTCTTGATCCATCTTCCAGCAGAGTTGAAAACCAAACTTATGTAGTTCACCATAGAGGGAGAATCCATGGCAACAAAGTGATCTTTGAATTTTCTTGACCTTAGCTCTTATACCATGTTGGAAAATCAAGGATATTATATTAGGGTTTGATTCTCCTTTCTTGATAATTACTTGTGAGTGTGTTGCCTTCTTTTACTTCTTTATTATCTTATCTTTCATCAAGCAATTATACATACATGAAGATCACAAAACAAAAAACATAAGTTATAGGCACATGTCAGGGAAAAAACCCCCTCAAGGGAAAAACCCAATCAAGATAATTATTCCTTTCAATAGTATTCTTTGAGACTCTTTACCCTAGACCAAGACCAGACTTTCCTTCCACACAATGTCAGCCTCCAAGATCTTCAACACCTTCCAGCAACTTCGATTAGGCAATAGCGTCCAGCAACATGCAACTTACGACAACAGCGAAATCTTAGGAGACTTTGATCTTCCAACTCAGAGCACAAAACAAAGAGGGAGGCACCAAAAGTTCGATTTTCCTCTTCTCTAGAGACTCCCCCAAACTCGCACTTCTTTTGTCCTCCCGGCAACAAACTTTGCACTTCACCAGCTCTTCTTGAGATATCGAATTTACTTGAGAGCGAGTGCACTAAATGACTTCGACCTCCTTCAGTACATAGGATTTTTGTGGGTCGAATGAGGGTCCTTAGGTCGACTTGATCTTCCTTAGGCCAACATGATGTGGAGGACACATAATTCATATTTGACTTGATACAAAACCTTTTTACATGATCCGAAAGCCCAAGAAGGGTCTCTTCAAATATACAATGACTCTATAAACTCAATATTAATCCTAGGAGTCCACAATGGGGACTATGACCAATATAATGATGACCCAAGCATGAAACCCATGCTTTAATAAGTCATTGTTACAATAATAAAATTATTTTCTTTATTCTTTTGACAAGTACATTACATAATGACTCAAGTACATTATTGAAGACCGAACATAGTTACTTTTTCCAATAGGGGCCAACCCCTTATTCACTATATTTTGAGTCTATTCTCTCACCTTGGCACGCTTTGGACTCCACTAGGCCTTCCCAATGGCCCAACAACTCATAATGTTCATTATTTTTCCCTCTTGAGAGAATTTTTCTTTGTATAAATGAGCTATCTTGGTGGGCTTGTCACCAAGTCATGTCATTATTGTATATTATTTTATTATTTGGGGTTAAAATAGGCCAATTAGGCAAATCGAATCCCCTATAGATTATATAACTAAATGAGAGGCTCATTCATTCCTCGCATCATCGCTTGGATTGGATTAGTATCTCTTGAGAGATTTTTGCACTTATTTCTGGGACGAATTTTTTGGAGTTTCTTGATGCACTATGATGTTTGGATTTTCGTTGTTGTCTTTGGAGCTTCTTTCTAATGCGAAGTTGATGAATGGATATACTCTCTCATGTAAGTGAAATTTTAATGTTATTCTTGTTATCTTACTTGTCTAATGCATGGTGTTGTTATCATTATTCTTGTATGGGTTCAAGTAATGCGAATTCTTTTGGAAACCTTGAATAAGTGATTTAATGCATGTGTTGCTCTTTGAGGGAGTGGGTGAATGTTCCTAAAGGCACCTCATAGGTTGAAAGACCTTCAAACTCCATCTTCTTTGCAAATTTGAAGTATAAAACCCTAATGACCTTGTCGTTGCACCTTGAAAGGATAGTGAAAATCATCTAGGACTCATTAGCATATGAAAATCCTCGGTCTCGTTGTATCTTGACTCCATTAAGCCCAAGAAGCAAGGCATTAATCCTGGCATCCCTTTAGTGGTCATAGGTCACCTAGGGCATCAAGCGAAATATTTTGTAGCCATCCAAACACCTTGAAAATTGGTCCACAACTGTGTTGGGGTCTTCTTAAAGGGGTCCTCCAAGTTTGAGCACAATCTGATGGTGGAATCCTGAGATATCGCAAGCCCTAGCTCAAGGATCATTTCTCTCCGTAGGTTGATTTAGGTTAGTGTCCTCATTTGGATCATTGCATTTAAATTTCAAAGGAAAATTAGTCATTTGATCTTATTCTCTTCTCTAACTAGATCAAGCCCCTCTTTTGTTGATCAACCCCACACTAGTTTGGGTCCACTTGGGTTCTTTGTGGTCCCGCAACCTCGAAACTCAAATTCTACAAGGATCACACAGAAGCCACTTCTCCTTAAGGATACTTAGGCCTAGTACACCTCTTGTCAAGGGATATTCTCCAAACCTAGGCTTAAGTATCCTCTTATCCCTCCTTAGAGAGCCCATCACCTTGCTTCTTAAGCAAGTAAACCATTTAATTGAGTCTCTCTTGTGAATAGGCTCTAGGAATCACCTTCCACCCAAGTCTATTCATCTTTGAGATTCCTCTTATATCAAGTCTGCTCCCCACGATGAAAGTCTATAAAGAGAAGGGAGCTACAGCTAAGGGGATAGTGGGCTATTGCTCCATTGTTGACACTTGACCTAGTAGTGGATCCATAGGATCCCCTCCCAAGACCCCTGCTAGTTTGAGCAGTAACACACCCCATTAGCAGTTAAGAAATTATAGATAGAACAGTAACCAATAAATGCACAATAGAAGATAGCCAAGCACAATGAGACACGGATATTTGGTCAAAGACCAAGGAAAAACCCCACAAGGGGAAAAACCCTTTGATCAATCTTCTTCTATTAGTCAATCAATGTTTAGTATGAGATACATAGTCCAAATAGTACATCCAACATTCGTTCAAGGTCAAAGCCTTGACCTACCAATTCAACCAATCCAATATAAGTCGACAAAGAGAGAAGAAGTCAAATTTGGTCAAAGGTACCAGTCTGCAATTTTCGACCCTGTGAAAGAACAAATAGTAGTCAACAAACTGCCCTAACCAATCAAAGTCAATGGTCTAGCTGCTCAAAAAACTTCAGTCAAACCAACAATCAATTTGGCCTTCCTTCCTCAGTCAAACCTAGTCAAAACAATGGTGAAATCTTGGCCAAAGGAGAGAAAATCTCAGGTTAGACTTGCGATCAAACCCTAGTCAACCTCAATCAATATGCCCATAAAATCTTGGTCAAAGCCCCAGTCAATGCAGCCTCCCAAAACAGAAAGAAATTCGATCAAACCAAGTTAAATCATCCCAAGTCAAATAGAGTCAACGTTGGTCAACACAGTGCCAAATCAAAACAAAAGTCAACTTCGATTAAAACAAAAATCGTCCTTCTTCCTTCCTCGCACGTGTGAATCCGATCTGCAAATTTAATAGGAGAAGACGTGATGGATGGATGCCAAATGACCTCCAACAAAGGTCTATTTATACATGTGCTAAGAGGACCAATTATCACTTATGGGCCGACTTGAAGGGACATGAAGCCGACTTGTTAAACTTACCAATGTGACTTTTTCCCAAGGTTTGCAAATGATTTAAAGGTGAAATCCGGACCATAGTTGGTCCAATTTTCAACACTATTGAGGAGCTCGAAGCTTGTGGAGGAGGCAGAGTTTTAGAAGCTGAGTTTTCATTACTTGAGGGTTGATTTTAGGTGAATTAAAGTCCAAATTTCAGTGTGGTTTGGGGCCATTGAGGCTAGGTTTTGCTAATAAGGAGGCCAAGTTCAATGATCATTTGTTGAGGGAACTTTTGTTGCTAAGAAAGTCGTGTTTGGGAAATTGAGTGTTTGTGTGAAGGACTGAGGAGCAGCTACTAGGAGGGCAGACTTTCTTCGACTAATATTAACTGGTGTACAAGCTTTGTTGTTGATAAATCAAGGAGTTGGTGCTTCCTTTCAGTTGGTGTTGATAAACTAGGGAGTTAGTGCTTCATTTTAGTTAGTGTTGATAAACCAGGTAGTTGGTGCTTCCTTTCAGACGGTGTTCATAAACTAGGGAGTTAGTGCTTCATTTTAGTTAGTGTTAATAAACCAGGCAGTTGGTGCTTCCTTTCAGATGGTGCTGATAAATTTAAGCATACGCTTTATATCTATTAATAAAACCATTACATGGTTTTCACGTAAAAATCGTTGTGTTTTGTATATTGATGTGCTTTTACGGGCTTTTGAAGTTAAAAATTGTTTATACCGATTCACCCCTATTCCCCCCCTTCCCCCCCCTCAATATTGTTCAATATTCCAACAATTGACAATGTCAAACTATTTGGATATTACCCTTTCCAAGAGGACTCATTCTCATCCAAAAATAAGAAGGAAATTACATCAAAAATCTCCAAGAGAGGGCATGCTACCAAAAAAAGTCATAATAACCAAGTGAACATGCTAAAGGTCCACATAGGATGTGCCCTCCAAGATGCATGCATGCAAAAATATAACAAAATAACTTCAACATAAGAGGATGTGCTCTAAGATCCACCTAGAAGATCTCACTAAATGCACCCTCCAAGATGCATGAAGGATAAAACAATAAAGTGATCCTCTCAAGAGAATGCCCCATAAAAACCATAAAAAATAACAAGTGGTCCACAAGATGCATGCTACCAACACACGTGTGAATCCAAACGCATCCAACTTTGTGGATGAATGTGCAAAGTGCCAACTAGATGGGGTGCTCCATAATAAAAGATGTGGTCAAAGACCAAAATAACAATTGGAATAGCTCCACAAGTGCACCCTCCAAGATAATGCTCCGAAAATAGAAAGGAGACCAAACAAGAGCATGCAAAGTGATACATGAGTGGACCTCCAAATATGCCACATGCTCCTCGATAACACTACTCTGTAACCACCTCCAATAAAATAATATATGTGCCAAGTCAAGGGTGAGGGTGCTCTCCAATAGAGGTCAAAAGATGCCAAGTTTATTTGAAATACTCATGCAATAATGATGAGAGAGCACCTAGAACAAGTGCACCCTAGAAAACTATGCCATGTAACTACCTCAACCACCCATAATCAATAAAATAATCTCCATATGAAATGTGTTCTAGAAAGAAGTGCCAAAGTGGTTATCCTCCATAAAAACATGTGCCAAACCATGTGTTGTTTTATGATACCTTCAACTAATTTCCCTAAATTGTGTGCACAATAGGAAAGCACCTTAGAGAAGTGTGCCAAGGCAGTTACTTTCATCAATAACTTAAACTGCTCCATGGCTCATTTCACATAAACGACCAACTAACCAAAGAAGTTGCACCCTAGATAAATGTTGCAACCTCTCTAAGACTGATAAAATAATGCATGCAAACCTTGACCATTATGCCCAAGAGAGGAGCACTCCATCCAAAACCTTGGGTCTCCTTGAAATAACCCCTCCAAACGTGGATAACTGCTAGGTGAAGTAGGGTGCTTAGGCAACTAACCCCAATTTGGATAAAATTGATTAAATTAACCACTAAATCGTTAAATCAACCTCAACATCTGTGGATAAAGGTTAATGATCTAATAAAACCATACTCCAACCTCCCAAAAATCACCAACTATAAAATCAACATGAACATGTGTGCCAACAAAGGAGAGTGCCTTCCAACAAGTGTTGAACCATGCACATAAGATATATCTCATAGCAAAACCCCACCATGATAACAACACATAAAAGCTCCACCTACATTCGAACTTAGGGTGCACCACCAAAGGACTATAACATAATTAATACCTCATCGAACTTTACAAAAAATCTTTATCATTATCAAATCATTAATACCCCCTTTCCTAACTCAAACTTAGGAAAAAGTACATCAACAAGGGTATTAACATCATCAAACACATTTCTACCTCGGTGATATTCCACCAAAGCAAAGTGCACTAGTACAACACACATCATCCAACCACAACAACATCATAAGGAGGGGACAATAGAAAATACTAGCCATCCAATCATCAACTATGTCCCCACCAGACATTTAACGCAAGAGGACCATGTAGAACACCACCTCTTAGTAATACAAATAATATAACATCACCATGTATAGTCATTGTTACCGCTCAAACCAGTAGGGGACCTAAAGGGGTTCCTAAGAGGGCAGCTGCTAGGTTCAAGGCAATGGTGGAGGTTTAGCCCACTGTCACCACAGCTAAGTCTCCCTTCTCTTTACGGACTTTCACAGATGGGAAGGGTCCCGGTAGTGTAAGAATCACTTGTAAAGTATATGTCAATGAATAGGTGGAAGGTGACCCTAGAAACCCTTTCCCGAGGATGTAGTGAAGAATGGAACTCGCTTGCTCTTTAAGCAAGGGACTTGGTCTTACAAGGGTAAGGGGTGAGGATTAGAGGGTTGAGGGAGAAGAAATAGACTTACAGACGAGGTTCTCAATTCCTATAATCCTTGGGAAACTTAGATTCCCAAATGGTCCTTGACAAATCATCTTTATTGGGAAGTGGGACCACACGGGGCCAAGCGAACCCAGCCCAAGTTTGGGGATGGAATGCAGCAACCAATGATGTTCCTATCGTAGAAAAGGTGAAGGGAAAGGACCAAACAAGAATATTTACTTCAAAAGGTTGAATTGATCCTGTTGAGGTCTAGCCTTGGGGATGCCTAGGCAAAATTTGATCCTAGAGCTAGGGCTTGGGATTCTCGAAGATTCCACCATTAGAATTGCCTCAAATTTGGAGGAGAGGAAAGGGACCCACCAACACAGTAGCCTGTAGGAGATTGAAGTTTTTCCTTGGATCAATTTCCGGGAAATTGATGCACTAGGTGACCTTTGAGGACTAGACCTGGGAAAAGTGATAAAAGGTCTAAAAGGTGAAGGGGATGACCACCCTCTTTAGGAATCAGTGCCTAATTCACTTGGAGATATGGAGTCAAAGATGATGATGAGTAAGAACTTGGTTTCTTGATCAAGGAGGCCCAGAAAGTCAACTTCATCCAATGTTGAGAGGAAAAAAAAAAAAAAGTGACCTTCAAGCATTTATACTTCAAAGTAAAAGATGCAAGCTTATCGAGACAAATAATCTCTATGACATTTCATTTATATAACATTGGCCCATACATTAAATTAGCTAAAACATGCTTAACTCCACATTTCAATCATGCATCAACTACCCTAATTTTAGCACTATGCAGCAACAAGAATAATAACATCAAAATTTACTTACAACGTTATAGAGTATATCCAACCAGCGTTTCGTTTACAAGACAAAGCTCCAAGACAAGATAAGTAGCCCAAATCCATACGTCAAAATTAATCCATCTCCAAAAAATATCCTCCAAAGAAAAAATGTGAAGTTCTCTATGATTAGAGAGATCCCAAGTCAAGTGATGATCCAAATGAATGTATCTAACATGAATATATAGCCTCTTAAGGAGTTTGAATTAGCCTATGGGCCTACATTAGCCCCTGATGATAAAATAATGTGCAAACAAAACCCCTATCGGTGACAAACCCACCAAACTAGCTCACAAGTGTAAAAACAAACCTCACAAGGGGCCAAATAATAATATGTAAATGTCGTGGGGCCCTCCAAAGGCCTAATAATGTCCTAAAGTGCCATACTGAGGAATAAATTCCTCGGAATATGATGGACAAGGGGGTGCCCCTTGTTCTCCAAGTAGTAAACCTGTGGTGCTCCCAGTGGGTCTAAGGGCACATAAATGACCCCATGGGTCTCCATATGAATCAGAGATGCTTGTAGATCCTATGCAAGGGTTCGAGTGGTGGAATGAATGCTGCCATGACATCGTACAAGTCCTAAGACACTACCAAGAGTGTGAGGCTCCTATGGGGGCTTGTTGGGCATAATGTACCAAGCATATCACCATCATACCAAAAGTGGATCGCTAGTAGTCTTTGAGCATCGATGAAGATCCGTGGAGTGTTGTATGTTGTTGTGGAGGCCAATGGCTCTCTATAAACACCCTATATATGCCAATGTAGGCCTCTAGGGGTTGGGATCCCGTATAGGGAGACCAAACCCAAATGGAAATCATCTGTAATCCTGCATAAGATTCACTACGTCCCCTAGGCTTCTGGTACAACCAGTTATTAAAATAATCAAGTAAAAGAGTTTACAACTCATGGATAACCAAGTAGGCACTTCATAATCGCATGCCCTTTTGTAGTGGGATTTGGCATGTGCTGGTGTCTCCAAGCTCCAAAGGGGATTAACCAAGTACCTTATTAGGTGGTTTCAGCCCTTAAAGGGGATAGTATGTCTAAGGTACATCCCTCTAAGGGGGGTAGCAAGTGATAAATGAATGGAATGGAGTAGGGAATGAGAGGGGCAATCCTAGGCCACATATTGGGGCATAGGGGTAACTAGATAAGGGGAAGCCCACACCTAGGGATGTAATGTGTAGGAGGGAGAAATAGTAGTACATGAGGCGCCCCGGCCTTGATTTTTCCACCCTTCTTTATATGCCTTTTGCCTCTTATGAATTTTCTTTAATTAATTGCTCGAGGCTCAAGGACAAGAGTATGATGTGTAAGATATAGCAGTGATTACCCCTTTAAGGTAGGGCAGTTCATTGCCCTCCAAGGGTTGGGACAATCATGGGTTCCTGAATGATAAAGGAGGCTCATCTAGGGCCTATGGAACTAGAGTGATGACCATGGATTGGGGTAGAGCTCATGTATTGGCTTTTGCCCACGTGGTAATTATTTTGTCCCAGACATCTTTTGCATTTTGTGGTACAATTTCTTGTTAAATGTGGCCAATTATGCTTTTTTCTTTTTTCTTTTAGCTGCTTCAACCTCTGGGGCATCATTCCAGGCCTGACCCAAGGTGGGGTCAAGGGGATAGAGAGGTTGGCCCTATGTGGACCTAGAATGGAAAAGTGGACCTAGGTGGGAGAAATGATAAATGGGGTATGGTGAGTAGAAAGGGAGTAATATATGTGGATAAAGGAGCTGGACCACGCACCCAAAGTCGGGATTTCCCAAGTAGTACCACCCTAGAACCAAATGGTCAATAAAGGAGATCCAACGGGACTAAAGATCCAAGGGTAACATCCAAAAGAGATCAAGGGGACAAGAGCACAATCTAAGCCCTCTCTTTCAACAAAATCCCCCCATCAATCCATACCCAGAAGTATCCATGATAAGTAAACCCAATATTCAATTACCAAATGACAAGACATACCTTTAGATTCGGGAGGCCCACTTTCAAACATACGATCAATACAAGTGGGTGAGGAACCACATGGCTGGCTCAGGTGGTAGAGAAATGGCACAAGAAGCTAGTAGGAGGCTGCAAGGGGCTGCTCGCTGAGGCTCATCATGGAGAAAAAATACTCCTAGGGATATCACCCACGAAGTGGTGGGTAATAGTCACTAGGAAACTCCAACAACATCATGAAACATCTACCTACTAACATCATCATCTAAACCATTAAGGGACTAGAACCATTATCCATGAACAAGATGTAGTACATCCAAGATAAACAAATATACCAAAACCACATATGAGATAGCATGTTTCATAACCATCAAATATGCAACCAAGGGGTGATCAACAAGGCAAGCACATGTGAGAAGGCCACCAAACCAGAAAGCATAATCATCCAACCAAAGTGAAAGGAGACTCCCCCAACCTAACTCCTTCAAATTATTTAAGGCCAAGAAGAGAAAGGGCTCTATGGAGATGTATCCCTCAAGTTGACCCGATGCTCCAAGATACCAATTGCTAATCTCCAACCAATGTGATGAAATTTACAATGTGAAAGCTCATATAATATGAAGCATAACAAGTTTTTCTTGCTTGACTTTGTTTGGGATGCTTTCTTTTTCTCCTTTTCCTACTTCTATCATTATAAAGAAAAGGAAAAGGAAAGGAATCTATATTGCATGTAGACATGGAAAAGTGAGCATTCCTAGGTCACTGTTTGCAAAAGGAACTGGCACTTGGAAGAGCTGTGGCTCCAAGTACAAGGTGCTACTGCTCATGGAGGAGTTGTGCATGCCACATACTACACTGCCACACACACATCATCACTATACACATAATTGGGGAATAAACCTAACAGATAGTGAAAAGAAAATCCATCGGGCACATAGTGAAGACTAAGTTAGGAGGGAAAGGCAATAAGTAAGAGGTCTAAACTCAAAGAGGGGAGACAAAAACTGTACAACTTTTAAAGAAAACACAACAGTTTGGTGGCCAAATAGCTAGGCAAAAGCATATTCAAAATCTATATCACAATATAAAAAAGATGCATATGAGAACAACCTCCATGATTTATCAATGATACGAAAAGCATAGATCCACTAGGATTTATACATAAGTAGAACTGAAATAGCACTTTCTGTGAAATTCAAATCTTCAAAACAATAAAAAAAATGGAAATACTAATTTCAAGATGAATCAGAAGCCTTGCCATATAGCTGTGTAAGAATAAAAATAATCATGTAAAAAGCCATAAAATGACAAGATAGAGAAAAAGAATGTAGGAAATGCAAAAAATACACCAAGTAATACCTTCTCACTACATGGTAATGTTGACGGTACACATCACCCTCTACAGAAGCAAGTGTCAGTTATATAGTCTAAATTAACCATGAAGACGACTTTTGACAATTGTAGCTTGTCAAATCTTAATAACAGTAATTTCCCTCATTTCCATTGCAAAAAGGCAGTTGATCTCACCATACTCAGCACGTTTCTGGAACATGGAGCACATGCGACTAGAAAGGCACGTAACTCTGCATCATAGTACATTCTTTGGATGGTTTCGCTCAAAACTTATCTCCATGACATATTCAGTCCAAATGCGATTTTGGTTTCACATAAGAGATTCAAAATGAATACTCCCCCATTCGCTCAAACCTGAGTTGACACTGAACAGTAGCAAATGCATGTCTCTTTGAGTACATTCCAAGACTTCATTTCTACAGGAAAATGAGATATGTAACATAGCTGATTTCTCTTAAACAGATCACAATTCAATATAAAATCTATAAATTCCTACTGAAGTATATCTAAGGTAGAAGCAGCAAAATAATTCCCCAGGTTTTGAAGAGCTTAACTAGAATCAGTAGGCAACCAGATGCCAGCATCATTTCCTACCTCAGAATTGTTTTACCCAGCTTCAAACAATCTCTCACCTTGGCAGCCGACTTCTGAAAATTCCAACAATACTGCTATGTTTAGGAACAGTTAAAACCCTTGTAGCTGGAGCCTCCTCCAGGAGTCAGGACTGATATTCTCTGGTTCTTTACATGCAAGCACTGAATGAGAGGTTGGTTTTTGAAATTTTCAAGGGCCAATGTTGGAGTATCAATTGTTTCAAGCAATCAATTTTCAAGTACATTGTGCTTAATTGAGGTGATTAATCATGCATAACTGACCTGATTAATTTTTACAAGTCCAAACAATCAGCCTCAGTTGGAATTGAATAACCCAGAAATTGATGAAAATATCTCAGTTGATACAACCACCACTTTTTTTACTGTTTTGCACGAAATGCTTTGGGACGTATTCCAGCATCTGGCAGCTAGTTCTAGAATCAGGACAATGCCCATTCCTAAGCATCTTCAGATAGAATTCTTTTGCCAATTTGATTTGACCATGACAGCATAAAGTCTGAATTAAAGTATTGAATATCGATGCATTTGGTGATACACCGATATTTGATAAGCTCTGCCAAAAAAAAATGAATTTATAAGATTCTAATAAGCATGTGTTGAATATAAATTCCAATGGAGCTTCAAAAGCTTAAATATGACCACCAAATACAGATATTGGATTAACTATCTGGATGAATGTTGGGGAAGAAAAAAGCTAATTGCAAGATCAGAACCAAGTTTGAAATTGTTTCACATTGTGACTTAAATTACAAGATGATAGCGGTAACATGAACCTATCTGCCCTTCTTAGTTCTTTCATTTAATCAAGAAGCAGGTAATAAAACAGCAAACAGCAATAAAACAAGACTAATTTTACATCTGCACTTAATTTCAACTATGTTAAGCCTTAGACAAAGCCCATGTTAAGCATAAAGCTCCATGTAAAGCCTTAGATAGTGAGCAATGATTCTATTGTCATATTTGTGTTGTCAGTTAGGACCTTTAATTATAATTGTACCCTTTCTCTCCTATATATATAGGAAGGAGACCTGGTTTTAGAAGCATCTCATCTCATTCTTGTACATTTGTTTTATTGTAAAAAGAGGTTGCCCCCTCGAAGAGGCTTATCTTTCATTCTTATATCTATTTCTGAGGATGTGGAGAAGGCTATTTTGGTATTTGTTGCCTAACAAACTACCTAGTTTATCACCATTTAATTGTAAATGGACTAGAATCAAGAAAAAATGGTCAGTATAACGAAATGACATGTCTCAAAAGATATGACTACTATGAAAGAGCACTCCACTAGACATATATACAG
Organism: Pinus taeda; assembly: GCA_000404065.3. Lineage (NCBI taxonomy): Eukaryota > Viridiplantae > Streptophyta > Pinopsida > Pinales > Pinaceae > Pinus > Pinus taeda. The sequence goes on along the minus strand of APFE031304105.1, from coordinate 69,701 downwards.
GGCCCTATTGTACTCTCATCATAATATCATTCTCTCATACATTATTATACATATTATTATTTATCCAAATGAGTATCTTTATATTCCAAATATTTTGGATTATCAGTTCATGAGCCACCTTTGGTTATCACATTTGGTAGCAGGGCTTTCCTTCTCACCCAACATTTGGCCATGCTCTTATTAGAGCTTCGTTCTGACCCCAGCCATTATCATCGAATATTATGGATTAGGCTAGAGAAAAGGAAAAAAATAAAATAAAAAAGTAGTCTTAGTTTTGATTTTTCCAAATTAGTTATTAAAATAATGGGTCTTATCCACTTATTATAGATCTTGATCCTATTTTAAATTTAGAATGCTTTTTATAAATTAGTATGTGGAGAAGTAGAGAAGGATTGGAAGTATGAGTGTAAGAGGAGGAGAAAGCTAATTCTTTCCATCATGAATCCTCTCTTGATTCATTGAAGGAAAAAACTAGCTTGCTGTAATATATTTTTCAAGATATGATATTATTTTGGTTTTGGTGGAGTATTGCAAATGAATGTACAAGCAGCGTATTTGTTGATTTGATGCATATTCCAAGCAACCATTTTGATGCTCTGTAAAATTTGTGTGTGAGTGTGGGAGAAGTGTGGAGTATGAGTAAATGGCCCAATGATAATGAGGCCAATATTATATTGTAAATATTTTGATCTTAAATAAATTATATTTGAGTTTTGAGTGTAATTGTTGTGTAGGTTCTTTAAGTTTGTGGATTAGAATTTGCAGGCAGTTGCAACTTGCATCATTTTTGGTATCAGAGCAGAAACAATAGTTATGGCAGATCGAAGAGGAGCAGCTCGGGGAGCACGACTGGGGAGGCCTGCAACAAATGTGGCTTTTCAAGTAGAATTGCGGAGACTTCATGAGAGGATGGCACCCATGGAAGTTGCACAAAAAAGAGGAACTGACATGGGAGATGTCAGTGATGTTGAAGAAGAGGCTTCTAGTGAGGAAAAAGCAGAGAAGACACCAAAGAAAAAAATGTTGAAGACGTTTACCAAGATGTCTACCAGGCCAAAAATGGAAGTACCTTTATATGAAGGTAACTTGAATGTTGATGAGTTAATGGATTGGATATATGCATTAGATAAATACTTTGATTATGAGGGTGTTGACAAGGATAAGCAAGTCATGTATGCAGTGACTAGACTTAAAGGACATGCAGCCCTATGGTGGGACGAGGTACAAGCTGAACGAAAAAGAAAAGGGAAAGCCAAATTTAAAGATTGGTACAGGATGGTGGCGAAACTTAAAGGTAAATTTTTACCTAGTGATTATCATATTAATATTTTTAAGCAATTGCAGAACCTTAAACAAAGGAATATGATTGTTAAAGAATAAACTAAGGAATTTTACAAATTAAACATCAAGGTTGGACATGTAGAAGAGAATGAAGAAAAAATTGCAAGGTACTTTATTGGTTTAAGGTTTGAAATTCAAGATGAAATTAGCTTGTTGCCTTTGAAAACTATGGAAGATGCATATCATGCAACTTTGACAGCAGAAGAGAAGATTGCCCGGAAACAAAAACTGAGTAGTGGAAAAGTCCGGTAAAGGATAAAGGACAAACCAGCAAACAAGGAGTCCAGTCTCCAAAGGAAGAAGCGGGAAGTTCTAGTAGTCAAACACCAAGAGAAAGTGATTTTAGAGGGAGGATTTCAATTTCTAGAGGCAGATGTCAAGGAAGAGATTATCAACCTAGATATTTCAATTGTGGACAATTAGGACACGTCTTGGGAGTGTCCTGAGTGTAGATCAACAAGCCAACGAGGTGCTCATGTGATAGAGGCAAAGGAGGAGGATAGAGATCAAGTTGAAATTGTGAATGCTCCTAAGGAAGGTGAATCTTTGCTATTAAAAAGAGTGTTGATCCAAGCAGAAAAAGAGAACAAAGAACCAGCTCAAAGGAGGAGTTTGTTCAAAACTATGTGTAAGTCCAAAGGTAAGTGTTGCAAACTTGTGATTAATAGGGGTAGCACGGATAATCTAGTCTAATGAAATGGTAGAAAATTAAAACTTAAAGAAGACACCACATCCTACACCTTATAAGGTCTCTTGGTTACAAAAGGGTCATCAAATTTTGGTTATTAATCAATGTAAGGTAGAATTTCAAATTGGAAGTTATAAAGATGAAAGTGTGTGTGATGTCTTGCCAATGAACGTCTACCATATTATGCTAAGAAGGCCTTGGCAATACGACAGACGGAACACATAATGGGAACCAAAACACTTACAATTTTGAGAAAGATAGGAAATTACATACTCTTCTTGTAGGAATTTACAAGGTAAGTTCCTCAGATAGAACACCAAAGGACACCGCTCACAAACAGATCACAGATCAATACACCAGTATACTTGACGTGGTTAAAACCCTCAAAGACGAAAACAGTCCATGGCCTGAGCCGACGCGGCCACTTCAAGCAATTTATTAATAAAAGAACTAAAATTTACATAAGCTTCTCTCATGAATGGTCACCCTACAAATGACCCTCCATGCTCTTTAAATAGAGATCATGGACCAATCGAGTGTTAAGCCATGAATCAAGTGTCGGTAACACCGAGGAGAGAATGATTTGTCGGATCACATCATGTCTAGAACATGTCGTGACCGTCGGATTGTAAGTTACAAATGTACATAGTAAAGAAACACACTTTACCTAACTCTACACTAGACCAAGTTATACTTAACTATTTCCCATGTGTCGAAATATCCTAACATCCCCCCTTAAGAACAACTTGGGATAGGATTGAAGGATGTACAAATATGACACAATAGGAGAAAGGAGGCATTAGAGCCTATCCTAACGCAGGAGCATTCATCCCAAGGAAAATCATTGTAATTAAGTAGACATAGGGGGTCATGTATTTTTAGGAAGTTGGATTCCTAAGTGATAAATTGATGTAATATTAGGCTTTTGAGTGCATAAAATAGAAATTAATTAGATAGTGAGAGGAAGTTGTAAGTGCTCTCAAATAAATGAAAACATGAGTGATGAATAAATGACAAGAGTTAGAAGTCAATCAGGACTCTTAAAACAGTTTCATGATTCGAGGGACGAGAGAGAGCTTTTAGGAATTAATTGAAGTAGAAGTCGACAGAGGATTTAGGAGTCGAACCAGAATTAGTTCAACAGAACTTTCTGGGATAAATGTTAGCCTACGGCAGAGCTTAGGGGGAGGAGGCCACGATATTGAAGAACAGGCCTCTGCGAAACACAGAGTCTCGGATATGTAATTGACTGTTTATATTTATATATATAGATGTTTATTCCTGACTGTGTCAGTGTGTTGAAGAGTATTTCGTGAATGAACTACTTGTGAATTCGTAGGCTCTGTAATAGGTTGTAGACAGAGTTCTGAAGGACGTAGAGGAACAGAATGATTCAGAGGAATCATGAATGAATCCTTGAATCCAATTGAGGAAGCAGAGGGAAGCTCTAGGGTGAAATAGCGAAGTGAGATTTCGCAGAAGAGTAAAGCTCAGAGGCAGCTGAGCAACGGAAGCAGAAGGCGGAGTTCTGAAGAACTACGCAAGAGAAGAGCGATTCGGAGGACCATAATGGGTCGTTGAATCCATTAGAGGGATTAAAGCCAAGCTCAGGAGGAATCGTGCAGTAAAACAGGAGAAAGGCCGAAACCTTTGAAGAAGAGCAAAACCACAGAAGAACTGAAGACTTAGCGTAAAAACTAAGTAAAAAGGAGGAGCGAAGGAGTAAAGTGTCAGTGCTCAGCAACCGTTGGATCTTATAGATCAACGGTCCAGATCATTTCGCATGAGGTAATGTTGAAATATCGCATTGGCGGAGTTTAATGAGGTGGTTTTGAAACAGTGAAAGTGGATTTCGAGCGGCCTCAAAACTGTAAGCAGTATTAAAGGACGAGTGTCGATTCCACTCATCAAACGATGCGTGGCAGTGAGAGGAGAGAGGAAACCACTTTATCAGGTGGTTAATCCTCGCGCTTGTTATCTACCTGATATCAACAACAACCGTTAGATCTGTTGGGTGCAGATCGATGGTGGAGAATAGGCGCGCAAGTTTAAACGGTCGGGAGTAATGTCAACCGTTGGATCGAAGGATACAATGGACGGTCAAGATTTGATCAGAGGCTTTGGTGATCAGAGATCGAGCTTATCGAAGTTCAGAGGAGCAGCGCGGTGGAGCGACTAAAGGTGCGGACCCGACGATTTTATAGAAGCGGGTGTATAAGATTTGAAATCTGCTTATGTGTTTCGGAGCGGGATTTCATGTAATTCCCATGTATTCTTGTATTGTGTTGTGGCCAAGTCTTTTAAGACTAAAGCATTATTCAAACGCTTCTGATAGTCGCATATCGGAATCGGAGGGGTGATGAGATATATATGTGTTAAAGACCCGCGGAAGGCCGATACCGATTGCGATAAAGGTAATCTCGGGATATGTGCAGAGACCGTACTGAGCCGGAAAAAAGGTATGTTTTGCGGGGTTTTCCTTTATAAATGGTTTATAAAGGAAAAGAGTGCTTTATACGTTAAAACATATGTAACCAATATATTAAAGGGAAAGGTTATATATATGCGGCTTAAAGGGTTGTATAAAGGTTACGAAGGGTTTTAAAGTCCCGATAAGGAAGAATTAATGGAAGGCTTTAATAAAAGGGATAATGAAGGTTATGAGGAGATAAATAGTCCCAATGGGAGGTTTAAGCGGGGTGATTGAGTTCCGATACAAAGGAACTGGTGAATGGGGCCTTAACCATTTATGGTAGAAGATTTGACTCCTTTGTGAGTTAAATTCTTGGGACAATGTATTTATGCATTTATATGCATATTGTGGGTGTAAGCGGGGGTAACCCTGAGTCATATCCCCCCTTAGTGATAACTTCCTGAACTCCAACCATAAATCGAAGTTTAGAAAACTTCGCCTCTGTGAGAGCCTTTATAAAGATGTTTGCAACTTGATCATCGGTTGAACAATATTGCACTTCAAGAACATGGTCATGAATGAGCTTTCTGATGAAGTGCATGTGTAGTTCAATGTGTTTGTTGCGCTGATGTTGGACTGGATCTTTGCATAGTTGAATGGCACTTTGATTATCACACCAAAGTGTAGTCAGATGTTGCTGCTGAAAGCCAAACTCTGACAAGATCTAACGAAGCCACGGGGCTTCCTTACTAGCTTCTATGGCGCCACGATACTCTACTTTTGCTGAAGAAAGAGAAATGGCACTTTGTTTCTTGCAAGCCCATGTAATAGGTCCAGAACCAAGAGAAAAAGACATAACCTGCAGTAGACTTCTGATCATCAGGGTCACCAGCACAATTGGAATCAGTGAAACCAACCAATAGAGGAGATGCTTTTGCACTGTAATGAATCCCAAACTGAACTGTACCTCGAACATGACAGAGTATTCTTTTAGCTGCTTTCCAATGACTTTCATGTGGATTTTGCAGAACTGAGCAATAAGGCCAACAACAAAGGAAAGGTCGAGACGGGTATGGGTCAAATACAAAAGTTTTCCTACAAGCTGACGGTATAAGGTAGAATCAACTTCAGGGGAAGTACAAGTGACTGAAAGTCTGGCTCCAAGCTGAAAGGGAGAAGGGGCTGGCTTACAGTATTCCATGAGAAAGTGGCGTAGAAGATCACAGGCATACTTGGACTGGGAAAGGGAAATACCTTCCTTGGATTGCAAGACTTGAAGACCAAGAAAATAATGCAAGTTTCCTAAGTCTGTCATTTCAAACTGCTTTTTAAGGCTGGACTTCACATGGTTTATAAGGTTGGAATCACTACCAGTAAGGATAAGATCATCAACATAAAGAACAAGAATGATAAGAGACTTACCCACTTTCTTGGTGTAGACAGTATTGTTAGAATGACACCTAGAAAAGCCAGTATCTAAAAGAAAGCCATCCATTTTGGCATACCAAGCCCTAAGGGCTTGCTTGAGACTATAAAGGGATTTCTTAAGCCGACATACAAGGCTAGAGTCTGTTTGTATAAAGCCAGGAGGTTGTTCCGTATAGATTTTTTCATGCAAGTCCCCATGCAAAAAGGCAGATTTAACATCCATCTGATGGACTTCCCATTTGAAAGAGGCAGCAAGGGAAAGAACAAGGCGAATAAAGTTCGTTTTGGCAACAGGGGAGAAGGTTTCAGTATAGTCAATGCCTTCAACTTGTGAAAAACCCTTAGCAACAAGACGAGCTTTATGTTTATCAACTTTTCCATTTGATCCATACTTGGTTCTGTAAACCCATTTGCATCTAACAAGTTTTCGTCCCTTTGGAAGAGGAACAAGATCCCATGTATCATTTGCCAATAATGAACGATATTCTTCATTCATAGCTGCGTCCCAATCTGGATGGCCTGAAGCTTCCGCAAAGGTGTCAGGATCATAATTCGCTGAAGCTTGAGCCAGTAAAGAAGAGGCTCTATCGAACTGAGAACGTGTACGTCACTAATCTATGGGATCACCTGCAAGAGCACCTGCTGCATCCCAAGTAGCACGAACCCATTTTGGAAGCTGAGAAGCTGAAGGAAGATCCTGAGAAGGTGGCGAAGGATTGTCATCCTCAATGTCATCATCTGAAGAAGAAATATTTTCAGAAGTAGAAAGGATAGAGAGAGGTGGCACATCCGCCAAACTAGGCTCGTAGGCCGATATATTTTCAGCAAACTTTACATCTCTTCTAATGATAACATTTTTGGACTTAAGTGGAATAAGTCTATATCCTTTGACATCTTCAGAATATCCAACAAAAATACATTTTTCACTCTTAGGTTATAAAGCTTTATGTTTCTCATCTTGAATATGGGCCCATGCTTCACTTCCAAAAACACAAATGTGACTTACATCTAGTTTAATTGAGCTCCATGCTTCTTCTGGAGTGATATTCTTTAAAACCTTAGGAGTGTGATTTACTATGTAATTTGCACAATTAATTGCTTTTGCCCAAAAATTAAGACTAAGTCCTTTAGATTAAGCATACAATTAGCCATTTCCTTTAAGGTGCGATTCTTCCTTTCAGCTAAACCATTTTGTTGTGGAGTATATGGAACAGTATATTGCATTTGAATTCCATGCTTAGTGCAAAAGTTGATGAATTTGTTGTTAACATATTCTCTGCCATTATCAGATCTTAGCTTAAGAATTTGATGTCCAAATTGTTTCTCAACAAAGGCCTTAAAGACCAAGAATATGTTAAATACTTCACTCTTGAGTTTTAAGAAGAATACCCAAGTGCGTCTGGAGAAATCATCAATGAAAGTTAAGAAATACTTGTAGCCAGAGAATGAAACAACTAGAAGTGGACCACATAAATCACTATGCACAAGCTGTAAAGTGGCTGAGGCGTGCCAAGAAGCACATTTTTCAAAACTATCACGATGATGTTTTTCAAGTACACATCCGAAACAAACACCATCTCTGCAAGAGACCATAGGAAGACCTGTCACCATATTTCCTTTACATAGATTTTGAAGGGAGCGACAGTTTAAGTGACCAAATCGCTCATGCCAAAGTTTGCTCACTTCATCATTATGAGCGTAACCTAACACGGGGATTCGGGATTCGTAGGATACGGGGATTCGAGTGTCAGATTCAGGCACGTTGACCCCCCGGAACACGGCACGTAGGATTCGTTATATATTATTTTATTAAAATATATATATATATATATATAGATATATTAAAAATTAGATATTTCTTGCGCAAATTCTCAATAATGATACAAATTCATTGATTTCAAACATAGATCTTCATCTAAATGTTAGTTTTATTGTTTACAAAGTAAGTCAGTAACATTATAGCATGCATAGTACATACAAAATTCAAATACATGTCACATAAATCATGATTCATAAATGAAAGACAACTTACAAGATAGTAAGATAAAGACACTGACAGTTGTAGTTTTCTCATTAAGTCATCAAATCAAAATGTGTTACATAGGTAGTGCAATGCCAATAGCAAATAGAAATAGAAAATATAAAACAACTACAAGTATACAAGCCTCAAGGCAAAAGGTAGCCCATGACTCATGAGTCATCATCAGAATCAGCATCAATGTCCTCATCATCATGGTCACCACTGCTCTCCTCTGCATCCTCCTCCTCCCCTGTATCCATAGTCGCCTTTGCATCTGTTGGTGTGGAGGATGACCCCTCTAAAATATCACCGTCATCAAATCTAACAGGCTCTAGCATTGGATCATTGAGATCCATGTTGGCCAATGCCAACTCAACACTGTTGTCCAGACCCATATCATCAAGAAAGACATCCCACATCTTTCTCTTTCCCCTCGACCACTCTTCCCTCTGCCTGTAAATAAGACGAAGGTTGGTGTGCACATACACCATTGTTTCTACCCTAGACTGCTCAAGCTTGCTCTTCTTCATACTATACAAATCCCCATATGTGCTCCAATTCCTCTCGCAACAAAAGGATGAAGTCACCTGAGAGAGGAGCCTCATGGCGAACTGCTGAAGAGGAGGGTTTGTTGCCCCATGATTTGCCCACCAAGAATAGCGCTTCTTAGCCCCCCTATCTCTAATCACATCATATCCTGCAAATCGACCAGTGCCAGTGGAAAACTCTGCAAAGGCTTCCTCCACCTCATCAAGCAATGCTCTATCCTGGAAAACCCGCCTGAATGCATCTTTCCTCCCCTATGAGATTTCACCATCCATGTGAGGAGGGAATTTGTGGGAAGGTCCACCATTCAGCCACTCATGGATGTAGTATTTTGGGTTCAATGAGTGAGCCAAACAATGTAAAGGTGTGCAATTCTTGTCCCACCTGCTAACAAGAATATCCTGTATAGTACCACAGAAGGCCTCTGGTGATGTCTCAGACTCGGGGCACTCACTTTGTAGAATAATGCTCCTCATAGACTCAATCATGGAATCCCATCCCTCATAAACCTCTCCTAGGATGGGTTTGTCTGTATCTGCAAATCGAAGCAAAGAAATGATAGGGTCCATGATCTGAATAATTAGATCTACCCTCTTCCACCAAGCATCATCTAGCATTGTGTCCTTCACTCTTTTAGAGGCTACTTGATCTGTCTTTCTCCAAAAAGACCAAAACTCAGAAATAACCATGGCCCCAAGAGCGGCCTTGACTTCCCTCAACCTCTTCAACATGATGAATGAAGAGGCAAACCGTGTATCAGCAATCTTCAACAATGGTAGATTGTTGTACTCCTTGTAGATAGTGAGGGCATTTGTATGATTTTGCACAAAGTTACGGATATGTCGTGCATCCTCAATAAGGTTACCAATCCAAAGCACATCAGAAGCAATGGATTTCAATGCTAAGTTCAATGAATAGACAACGCAAGGTGTCCAAAACACTTGTGGATATTTAGCTTCCACAATCATGCCAGCAGCCTTGCAAACAGGGGCATTATCTGTAATGATTTGCACACAAGAATCAACACCTACATCTTCAATAACTTTAATAGATAACTCACCCATAAATTGTGCATCCTTGTATTCTCCAAGTGTATCCACTGCTTTCAAGAAAACTAGACTATTCAAGGAAGACACCATGAAGTTGATGAGTGGGTGTCGTGCTGGATCTGTCCATCCATCAAAAACAATGCTAACCCCAGATGTTGGCCATGATGCTTTAATAGGCTCAAGCATTTTTTGCACCTCTTTTTTTGCCTTCGTCAACAATGTGGTTTTAAGCTTCTTTGAACCAGGAGGCACATACCATGATGGAGACCCGTGAGTTAGAGCTCGACACATCTCAATAAATAGAGGTGAGCGTGCAACATTAAATGATACGAAGTTTTGATAGAAAAAGAAGGCAATGGTGAGATCAAGCTCTTCCTGTTTATCTTTTTGAAAAATCTTGTCCATTGGACCAAGTGAAATTGTTTTTCTTTTCGCTGCTTGTCCCCCAATAGAACTCTCAAATGGAAATTTGGAGGTGCCTTTCCTCAAAAATGGAAGGGGTTCTTCATTCTTGGTTTTTCTTGATTTTGCAGCCACATTTGCCATACCAACAGTGAACTCTTTTTCCATTTCTTTCCTCTTTTGTAAAGGACAACTTTACAAGCTCCAACTCCACAACCTGGTAAAGCCAACAAATGGCCTTTCACACGGTAATATGTGCTTTTGAAAGAACTGTGGCAAAAGTTGCATCTCCATTGCACATTGCCTCCTCCCTTCCCTTTGGTGCTTGCCCCATCCTCTCTTATGACATATATGCACAAGGGATATTTCTCAATGTTGTATTTAGGAGGAAGTCTTCCCTCAACATTGCTTGCAGCAGACTGTGATGATATTGGGGAAGGAGGGGCATCTCCAATGGAGACATTCTTCTCCTTCCTTTGTCCCCTACCCACTGGCCTTGATTGAGCCATGAATACTGTAAAAAAAAAAAAAAACATGCACAAATTTGTTAAAAAAAAAAATCATATACAAACTGTTGTAATAGAAATGCAAAAAAATAGAGATGAAATGCACTTACCTGGTGCTTGAATCTCCTTGCCGAACGCTCCAAACCCTTAGCTCCTTGCCCACAGCTCACTATTAGCAAAAACGAATGAGAGAAATGGTAAATAATGAAAAGAACAACGTTGTTTTTATGTCACGAGTTTCACTTTTTTGGGATTCGAATCCCAAAATCGGGACACGACCGAGATTCAATCGTGTCCCATTTTTGGATTCAAATTCCCATCGAATCGTGTCGGATTCATGGGATTCGAACACGTGGCCTATTTTGGACGAATCCGGTTTCAGAGTGAGCAACAAATACTGAGGGAAGAGTTGATGACCCAAAGTTGTTAAACTTATACAACCTTGTAGAATCATCAGCAATGCCAGTAGCTAAAATCTATCTAGGATCTCTTAGGTCCTTAATTACAACATCATGAGGTGAAAATTCAACGATTTTACCTTCACCTGAATGAGTTATCTGATATACAGATAGAAGGTTGCAGGATAAGGTTGGAACTTGGAACACATAATACATCATTAAATTGACCAATGTCTAGATGAATAGTTCCAGTCCCTACAACACTAAGAGATCTATCATCACCAACATATATATTTTTGGTGTTACAATCATTTAAAGAAAAAAACATGGCTTTGTTTTTGGCCATGTGATAAGAAGCTCTAAAATCAATGAGCCACTCATGAGAATGAGAAGAAGAAGATACATTTAGTGCATAACCAAACCAAGATGCTTGACAACCACATGCAGAAAGTGTTATTTCTAAAGATGAAGTTGAAGTTGAAGAATGCTCCAAATGGATGTTATGCTTCTTCATTGCTACTTCCAAGGCTTCCATCTTAAAGCATTTGGATTCTAAGTGGTCATCTCAATTACAAAAGTTGCAATGTCTATCAGTCTACTTCCCTTTGTTTTTATTTGCCTCATCATTTTGTTGAATTGATTTTTCATTGAGACTAAAATTGCTTAGGACCCTTGTTTGGTTTAGGACCAATCTTTTTAGGATACTGCTTCTTAGGATTCTTTGAATTTGGTTGTCGTTGGTCAGCTAAGACTTTCTTAGAAGAGTTTCCAAGATTAAGAAGACAGAGATGTAAGAGTTTTTCTTGTTCTCTTATTAAAGAATCACAAAAGGCATCAAAAGAGGGGGACTTGTAGTCTTGTCCTTGAGAAATGAAGGCTTCTCTAGTAGAATGGAAGGTGGAAAAAAACACAAAGTAGGCTGGTCCCAACTTAGTAAGAATGGAATAGATAAGGTTAGCATCTTCTTTCTTAACCTTAACACCTTCCAAGAGAAATCTAAGGGTCTTAAACTTGGACAAAAAATCTTCAATGGAAGAAAAATTATTTGGGTCCAAAGTAAGCAACTCATTTTCAAGTTGATGGGCTCTAATTTCGTTTTTAATTCCAAAAACTTTAATGAGTTGTTTCATTGCTTCATTAGGAGTATCAAGTTCTACGATATGGAATCTAAGGTCTAAAGAAATAGACATCCCTATCAACCCACGTGCTTGATCTTGCCTATTTTCCCATTTGGCTACCTTATTTTCATCTTTAGGTTTAGTTTCTTGGCCTAAGGCTATTCTGTAAAGACCTTTACTTCTAAGTAAATCCACAATGTAGGACCACCATTGGAGGTAGTTGGTGCTGTCAAGAATAACTTGGCATGGACTTTCCATTTTAACAAAAACTGAAGTTGTAGACACTGAAACTAAGTGTTCCAATGGAAAGATCTGAAAAATTAGGCCGATTCAAAAAAAACGGCTCTGAAAACAGCTTCTGGATGAAGAAGTTATAGCTTTTTGAAAAGAAGTTGTTGAAAATGCCGACGAAGTGCGTGAATGTGCGGAAGTGAATGATAATGTTATATTTTAAAAAATCTCCCCCTCTTTCCAAACTTAATCTAATTAGCTCAGTTTAAAAAAGATTTTATGTGACCCACTTTTATAAATAAGTGAAAGTCACTTTTAGAATGGTTATTTATGAGCTACTCACTAAATTGTAACTCAAATAAAAGATAAAGAGACTTTAGAATTACAAGTGACTCACTTTTTATAATGGATGAGAACACTTTTACATAAAGTAACTTTAAAACATAAGTTACATGTGCTTTTTGAAAAAGTAACTCAACAAAAATAAAGACTTGAACCCAAGACCTCTATTCTCATAAAGTAACTTTGGACCAAGTGAGCAAGTTTAAAAGGTTAGTAATTTTTGGAAAAGAGGAATGGGGTTTTTTAGTCACTGAAGCTTTGGGGTGTGTGCTTACTTGAAAAAGCTCTTTTTTCCTACAAAACAAAAAACCCAACACAGACATGCAAAAAAAATCAAACCTTATGGCTTAAAGTTAGTTTTCGCCAGAAACTAAATATTTTCCTCAATGTTTCTGATTTTCCGAGATCACACTAAGGCGTGGCGGAAAAGAGCATACGCATGAGAACAATCCTTCCTTTTTGTTTCTAATTTGCCCAGATCGCACAAAGTCGTGAGGCAAAAAGCATACGCAAAAATGAAAGGTATAGATCCGGCAATAAAAAACAGAGAGCTAAATAAACCGAATTAGACAGAGAGATGAATAACTAAAACCGCAAATAAAGACTATATACCTCCAGATCTTAAAAATCACGTAGCTAGGGCTACCAGAAACCTTTTCGCGTGAAACGAAAGGGGTTCCTCACTAAAACAGATGCTCCTAACACAATAGAGCAGTCCTCTCGGCCCGAAAGCAGTCAGAAACAGTAGATCTAGGAAATGACAGTCAGATGCAATTGTACCAGCTTCCGATTTGGATCACCATCGGATGCGGCCCTCAAATAGCTCTGATACCATGTAGGAATTTACAGGGTAAGTTCCTCAGATAGAACACCAAAAGAAACCGCTCACAAACAAACCACAGATCAATACACCAGTGTTCTTGACGTGGTTAAAACCCTCAAAGAGGAAAACAGTCCACGACCTGAGCCAACGTGGCGCCACTTCAGGCAATTTATTAATAAAAAAATGAAAATTTACATAAGCTTCTCTCATGAACGGTCACCCTACAAATGACCCTCCATGCTCTTTAAATAGAATGGACCAATCGGGTGTTAAGCCACGGATCAAGTGTCGATAATACCAAGGAGAGAATGAACCATCGGATCACTTCATGTCTAGAACATATCGTGATCGTCGGATTGTAAGTTACAAATGTACATAGTAAAGAAACACACTTTACCTAACTCTACAATGTACCAAGTTAAACTTAACTATTTCCTATGTGTCGGAATATCCTAACATACCATTAAGGATGCAAGCACGAATCAAGTGTAAAATGCTAGATAACAAAGAATTTTCGAAGGATGACGCAGGATGCAAGGAATGCGAACCATTGATTGAGGTAAATCACTTGTTTCCAGAAAATCAAGATTTATTCAATGAATATGAGAATATAACAATCAATGAAATGTTTATGGTAGAAAATGAGATCAACCAAGAGTATCCATGGCAGAAATGGTTATGAATGAAGAGATTTTAATAAATGAACAACAAAAAAATGTCAAGGAGAAGGTTGCTTTGGAAACTAGTGAGAAGTTAATGTGTGAAAATCTCCAAATCCCAGATGAAGACAACCATAATGAAGAATCTTTTGTACAAGAAATTGAAGCGGTCAACAAAGCAAGTACCTTGGGAACCATAAAGAAAAATTTTCAAATTAATTCTGACATGTTTGTTTCATGTGCGGGAAAGATGGTTTCAATTGTACAGGTTCGCGTCCTTCCAAATAAGTTCTTGAAGGAATTAGCCAGAAGAATTGAGAGAGCTAAGTTTCCAAGAGCATACCAAAATAGACTTCAATTGTTTAATGGAGAATCTTGGGATGTCGGAGGAAATTTAAGCCATCGTGAAAAATTTCAGCTAAAGACAAGTTACAACAAAGAGTTAAAGATCTCCTAGACAGGAGTCCACGAATATTTTGTTCTTCGGGAATCTGAAGCAACGGCATCGACAAACTTTCATAAACCTTATTAGATATTATTATTTTTTGAGGAAGTTGGATTCCTCAGGTAATGATTTTAATTTTGTAATAATTAGTTGGACCCTAGAAACATTATCATCGAATATTATGGATTAGGCTAGAGTAAGAAAAAAAAATATAGTCTTATTTTGATTTTTCCAAACTAGTTGTTAAATAATTGGTCTTATCCACTTATTATGGATCTTGATCCTATTTTAGATTTATAATGTTTTTTATAAATTAGTAAGTACGTGGAGAACTAGAGAAGGATTGGAAGTATGAGAGTAAGAGGAGGAGAAAACTAATTCTTCCAATTATGAATCCTCTCTTGATTCATTGAAGGAAAAAATTATCTTGTTGTAATATATTTTTCAATATATGATATTATTTTGGTTTTGGTGGAGTATTGCAAATGAATGTACAGGCAACGTACCTGTTGATTTGATGCATATTCTAAGCAACCATTTTGATGCTCCATAAAATTTGTGTGTGAATGTGGGAAAAGTGTGGAGTATGAGTAAATGGCCAATGATAATGAGGCCAATATTATATTGTAAATATTTTGATCTTAAATGAATTATATATGAGTTTTGAGTGTAATTGTTGTGTGGGTTTTTTAAATTTGTGGATTAGAATTTGCAGGCAATTGCAACTTGCATCATAACTCCACCCTGTATCATCTTGCTGGACTTCAACTTATCCTACAATACCAATAGTCGGTTCTTATTCTTATTCTAGAACAAATCCTGAAGAGATTTCCACATCTCATGGGCAGTCTTCTTCCCAGATAGATGAGGTCTCAAAGGATCCTTGACACCATCTAGGATGATTAACTTGGCCTTCGTATCCATCTCTTCATACACTTCCAGCTCCTTAGGGACAATCGGCTTCTTGATCTCTTTCTCGGCAAAGTCCCAAATCATGTTCATCATCAAAACCAACTTGATCATTTCCTTCCACAAACTATAGTTAGACAACCCTTCCAACCTGTCCTCATATCGCAAACCAACCAACAACTTCAACATTGCTATTAATCCTTCAACAACAATGTAACCAACTCCCTCTTGAATTGTACTTGTTGTGCACACTTTGATTCATTGGCCCTTCAAAGTAGCTCTGATACCATGTTGTTTTTCCATGGCACTGGAGAATCTAGGTTAGGGTCTTAAAATCTCTAACACAACCAACTCAAATGCCACAACAAACTACCTTGCACGGCGGAATAAATACAACAGTAAATCAACTAGTGCACAAACAGAGAACTTTTTACAATTTTTCAACAAGCCAACTTCATTATATTATCAATCTATAATACAATTATCTAGGGGTCCCATACCAGGGATCATGGCCCTCATACAATCACTAATACAACAATACAAACTAAGGTTTGGTGTCAACACTATGACCACCAATCTACCCTGAACCAAATACTAGTTGTAGTGCACTTCACAGCTCCACTTGGTCGTACCCTGAACACATTTGTTGGTCCTTTTGCTCCCAATCAGTAGCAACACCAATTTGCCTCTATCAATGTACCCTGCTCCTTTAGGTCACTGAACACAGCTCACCAATCTGCCCTCTAGTTGATCATTAGTCCATTAATGAATCAACACATAGGGTCTTCTTGTGAGTTGTTCACAATCCGTTTGTGAACAACTCCTTAGCTGCCCACCTGCTGCTCCTCAACACTTTGGGACTTCTTCCCTCTATTGCCTTCCTGTGTTGCTCCAATGAAGACAAACTTAGGTCATGGAGGCTACCCACTATCACTGTCAAATGTCCTTCAACAGTCAACTTAGGGTTGATTCATAAGCCTACTTGGTTGCCCTTATTCCTCCAAGAAACAAACCCTTAGGCTTTACTTCCTTTGTCTGTATTACATTTGTCAAAGCCCTTCTCAATAAGCTGATCTAGGGCATCAATAACACCTTCTACTACCCTCCGAACAGACTTTCAGATGCCCTTCAAAAACTATCCAAACTAGGATTCCAATCCTACACCCTTCCTCCTTGAAGACATCCACTTCTACTCTCCAAAACACCTTGGATCTAAGCAATACTTCTCTGTGGAACTCATCCCTGTCTAGGGCATCCTATCCTTGCACAAAACACAGAACTCTCACACCTACAGCCCTCCTCTTCCTACGCTTTTGTTGTAGAAGAATGTGGCTAGCCTTAGAAGGCCTACAAGGTTGCTCAGCCTCCCAAAAATTGAACTTTTCATCCACCTACAATCACAGAATTTTTTGGCCTGATATAGTGAGAAATTACCACTGATTTTGTGCCCGAAATTGCCCTCAAAGGTCTCGGCCTAAGTCTCTTCTTCTTCGTTGCCTGTACTAGCCCAAATAGTCACCAAAAATCAAACCAAAACCAAATATGATCTCCTCCTTCGCTAAGCTTGTAGGGCTGCAGCTACCTCAGAAGTACTCGGCCTCTTTTGATTGGCTTTACATGAGAAAGAAGTGTGATGATTGGATGTGGAATGAGGCTCCTCCTTATCTCTATTTATATGCTTCCTTAGGGTGTGCAACGACCAGCCCATTAGGGCACCTTTTCAAGCCAGCTGACTTGGATCTCTTGTTGCAAGCCCACACAACACATAAATAAATTCATATCTCCACAATGACAAGGGCTCTCTTGGTGCTTTAAGCAGCCCCTTGTTCCTTTTAGGGTTCTTTATCATCTCCAAGTGCCAAGTCATTAAAACTCTCTTTGGTTTCACACCCACAAGCTTGGGCACAAAACCCACATCTTGGGTACTTGGCCCACAAGTGACTTTGTGGTGCCAAATTGTTAATTTTTGGGTATGTTCTATACTGAGAATGATTTACTTCAATTTTTCATTTTTATCTCAATATCAATTCCAGATTAGCAATCACATCAACATGATAGTAAAGTGCAGATAGAATATAAACATAAACATCAGAAGACAAGCCAAGACAAGAGGACACAAGATGTGGCGCCAGCCAGGGACAAACCCCAATGTGGGAAACCCTTGATCAAATCTTCTTATATTCTTCAATAGTTCAGCAGAGAGAGAGAGATAGTACATATACATCAAAAGTTAACACTTTGACTTGACAAGATAGAAGATCAAACATCTGAAATCTTCACCATGAAGATGGCACTAAAGTTCTGATGTCAAGGACTGTAGATCTGAACTCAAGTGAAGGCATACTTCTTCCACTGATTCTCCAAGGTGATTCCATCACCATACTGCATTCACTATGCTGCACCTATCATCACTATGCAACACTTCATTACAATGTTGCATCCATCATCACTATGCTGCACCATTCATGTTGCACTTCATCATTACTATGTTGCACCATTCATGCTGCACTTCATCATCATTATGTTGCACCATTCATGCTACATACTTCAATACTGTAATGGAATAGCCTTAGCTAGTTGCTATGACTTGCAACCTAGGAAAGAAGCTAGTTGTAACTTGTAAATATGATATAGCAGAGGCACCTTACTGTACCTCATCTGATATATCAAACCTTTGAGAAGGACATCCTAAACTATCCTCTATAATACGGATCTATGCTCCATTCATGATTGCATTAGTCACCGAGATCTTACACCCAAGACTATAGCTATGTCGAGACTATACTACTTCTTGTTACAGGTCTTAAGGCCTTCTGCTCCATCCATTTGATTGTGAGACAAGATAGCACCTACAGGTATGTTGCCTATACATATGCCGAGATAGGATACTGCTCCTTGTCATGCGTGGTTAACTTATGATGTAGAGGTTGACAACAAGAAGTCAGATCCATTCAAGAATGTATCCAGACCTGTTCCACACATCCGAGTTTGTGACTGCTTCTAGGGCATCTCCTTACTTGTGTTAAAGCCTCTCCTATGACCGCGATAAGCCTTGTTATCAATGTGATGATCATCCTCTATTAGGACAGCTTTTATAGAGCTCCTTCCTTGACAGCGAAGAGCCCTCATTATTATCTGCGGCTAGGGTATACCCTCTCATTAGGATTGCGTCTAACTGTGTGAGAAGAAGACTACAGCTAGGGCTCCTTTGGAAGCGTATATTGGCAACGTATATTTGCTGCGTAGAAAGGTCTCCTTTAGGACAGTGTAGGAACCTTTCTTAGACTCCTCCATCACCGTGTTAAGGGTTGTCCTCCGTGACAACATTAAGGTTACTTGGTTACTTCATTGATTGCGTTTGGACTTTTACATTAGGGCAACGTAGAGCCTAGGGCACTCCCTCTAGGGCAGCGTATACTCTTGGTGACTTCTCCTTCCACCAAAACCCAAACGAGTGGAGAGGAAGAAATCACAAGAGATGAGTGACTAAATAACTTGAAGGCCACCTCTATTTATAGTAAAATGTTGAGGATAGATGGGGGTAAGTTGGTTGTTGGCCGACCTTGACGAATTGTCACATAACACAAATAAATTCATATCTCTATGAATACATGTCGGAATCGAATGATCTTTAGATCAATCTTACACCTCTCGATGAGAAGAACCCAAGAAAAATATCAGCTGCCATAAATAAGTAGACCCACATGGAGTTTGGCCCTAGTTGCCAATTTTAACACAAATTCCTCCGCAACCCTGTACCCTTCGGTTTGGATGTTAAAATTGGCAACTAGGGGGCCAAATTCCATTATTTGATAGCTCATCTATTGGAGATGATCATTGCATTGAATTCCTCTTTTTGGGACGACCAAAATCGACCTATAGATCACCAAATCTGGATAAGGAAAAATATTTGTTCATTCAAAAGAAATTCTATAAGTCATGATTTTATTAAGGCGGGAAAAATTGAAAATTTGAAATTTGAATTTGCCTCCAAATGTCAAGGTCGGCTTCTCTTTCATAAGGACAAAACGTAATGTCTAATTGTATATAAGGGCATTCTCCAATCTCATTTGATACATCGAAAATCTCATGGGCACCTTGGCAAGTATATCTCTGAGGTAGTGAAGCTTAAGGAGGACGAATTTGAGTATGAATGGGACTATTTGGTTAAGGTTTTGTCTCAACAGGTCTGAGTTTAGAAGCAAAACTGTGCTATGGTTAAGGGCATATTTGTGTATGGGTTATGGTTAGTTTTGCATCGTTTTTCTCTCTTCAAGAAGGCCGCAAGTAGGAGACTCTCTTACAGTTAGGCCACAAACCTAGTATCATCTTCTCAGGAGTTTGAGGTGTTGTAGCAAACCACAGACATAAAATATTAGTAAACTAGTGGTTGTTGGAGGTGGTTTGGAGACCTAAAAGGAGGCCTGAATAGCAGTGAAGTTCAAAGCCCTTGTTTGGAAAGCAGGGTCTACAAGTATTGAAGAAGGGCTAAAGCAGCATGCCGCTGAAGCCCTAACCCAAATCCTTAGAGATAAAGTAAACAATGGCCTTAATATGGTCATAGACCAGCGACTAGTCCCAGCGAGAGGCAGCATCATGGAGGATAAGGAAGGCCGCAGTGGAAAGAAGTAATTTTCTATGTTCCACCAAGACTCTGGTGCAGGGAGACGAGGGTGCGAGGAGACGCACAGGGGGGGTGTGTAGGAGTACCCTCAAATTTTAGGGAAATTTCAGGGGTGCGAGGGGATGTCGGGTATATAATTTTTAATATATATATATAATTCAAGTTCATAGTTAATAATGAAAACATAACTAGACTAATAGTAATAGTAAATACATTGATCCACACATAAAATTTATATTCATAATTGAATTAAATAATGGCATACATTGATCCGTCCTCATCATTTAATTTGATACATACATCATTCATATGACATACTCATCATTCATCCATACCATGAGATTCAATAATGAAATATTCAAATACATTTATCCATGTCATTCATCATTCTATAATCTACAATGATTTAAAATTAAATTCACCATTCATCATTCTAGAATCTAAATTAAAATTTAAAAGCAAAACAGACTAGTTTATTACTGTATACTATATACTAGATACAAAAGTTTGAACACTAAAATAGTAAATTACTAAATTCAAAATTGATATAACTCAAACTCAAAAACAGTTAAGAGTGATCAGTCAATAATTGGTATGAGGTCATCAATATCTAGTGTCACACAAAGTTAAAACTAAAAAGTAAAAATGGCCAATGAGGACTAAAATAAAATCAACATCAAGTAGTCAATCTCAATGATTGGTCCTCTACATTAAGTGTTATTAGACAAATTGGAGGGGGGATGTATCCTCCCCCAAAAGGGGACGCCCAGAAGCACCCCTTTTGGGAAGTTGCGTCCCCCACACTGGGGAAACGCACCCCCTACGTCTCCCTAAGACTCCCCAAAAGGGGTGCGTGGGGAAACGCACCCCCAGACGTCCCCCCATCCTGGGTGCATGGGGTGCGAGGGGTGCGTGCACCCGGCCTTGGGGGACGCGTCCCTGTGTAACACTGGACTAATTTTGGACCAAGAAAGCAATGATCTGCAGTTGCCCTATCCAGACCAATCTTCTACAATAATATAATTCGTCCTTTGTGATCTTCATATTAGCAAGTCATTCTAACTCTAAATCATTGTGTACTCACTCTCTCGTTGTTGAACATTTGATTTTAATAATAAGAAGATTCAATCAAGGGTTTTCCCCATCTTGGGTTTTTTCCCTAGCCTGGGCCAATTTTGCGTTCTCTTGTCTTGGCTTGTCCTCTGCATTTATGGTTTATGTTCTTTCCTCAGTTACTGTCAACAAAATAATGGTTTATGTGATTGGAATAAAATTGTGAATTGGGCTTGTTATCCTCCACAATATCCCAGGGTTGAGAAAGGAGATTGACGGAGGTAACCTCAGACCACTTAGGGTTTAGCAGCGAGCCCTGCCAAACCAAAGAGGGCTCTCTCTATGAGCTCACAGCCAATGATCATTGGAGTAGGAAAAGATGTTAGGCTAGATATGTTTAGCTCTAGGGTTTTGAAGATTTTAGGGTTTTGTTGGATCAGGAGTGAAAATCAGGGAACTAGGTCGAAAGATCAAAGGTTTCAGCTGCAAGAGATATAAAGGAGCAAGGTAGGTATGCCTTTGTGATACTTTAGGGTTTTGTCGATGTAGTGTAGAGTGGAAAAGCAAAGATCAAAATGAGCATGGCAAGCATGAATTCATTTGTCAGAAGATAGGTAACATAAACATGAAGTTCCTAACAAAACAGAGCTTACTACTAAGAATTTTGTTTAAAACCTCTTAGGAAAATCACTGAAAAGCATAGACATGGAAAGAAGATGTATTTATCATTCATATAAAACTATAACAAAGAGAAAACATTATCACAAACTCACAACACAAGAATTCTTGAATAATAGCTGCAACTGTCCTTTGATTTCCTACAAAAAGCGATGAAGTACAAGCTCCAAGAATTCTACTCATTGATTTCCAACCCTTACTATGACTGAAAACTAGATACATATAGACCAAATAACCATTTCCCCTCTCTCAGGGTCGAATCCTTCAACTTAGGAACTGATTACATGAAGTGCTCAACAAAACCCTAATGTCTAGGGAGGTTAAAACAAATGCTCCTTTTAAACTTTGACTGAACTGCTCCTCATAAATGAGGCCTAAATTTACATGAAAATAACTCTAACAATCTTATTTACCTCTCATTACATCATAATTGCATCAAACACAAGTAATTACACCATGAAAACTCGAAAGTCGCTGATAGAACTGAGAAACAGGTGTTCCAGGCAAAAATGTAGCGAATTTCTCTGAAAACGCAGCGTGCCTGGAGAAAACGCAATGTGCAGCTTGCAAGTGATTTTTGGAAGGGTTCCTATGCTCCAAATTTAGCTCATGATAGCTCATTGGAAAGCTCATCTGTCTAGTACACCATAGAGTCCTTAAGCACTGAAAAAGGACTGATTCTAGCCCTCCAAAACTCAATTCTCCCACAGCTACTCCAAAAACATAGCATGTTGTTCAGAAAGAGGGCAAAAAGGTGTTTTTAAGGCACTTTTTGGACTTTTTGACTTGCCAGATCATGTTGTGGTGAAAGTCTGGTTTGCTAGGATTGATGTAGAGGTCAAGAGGCATCCAAAACACTATGCCATTTGTCAAATAAAGGCCCCCAGCAAAAACATAGCATGGGCCACGGTACCTTTTCTGGCCAAAACCTGCTAAAAATTGGAAAAATGCCCAAAAACTCAAAAAATTGCCAAAATTGCTCAAAATTTGCTCCATTGACCCTTTGAAAGATAAGTAAAACTATCAAGGATGCATCAACAAGCAACTCTAAGTTATCCTTCTTGAGCTTCTTTAGGGTTTTCTTGAGTTTTGCCTTCATGCTCTTAACCCTAATTTGACAAATCTTGTTCTGGGTGTAGTAATGCCTAGCCATGTGCCTTTGCAAGTTGGTGGCCTTGTTGGCCCTTTCAAGGAGTTTCTCCAAGGGGCAATTGACTTCATCCAGCAAATACTCCCTGTCTTTCTCAGAATCTTATGCAATGGATTTGTTAATGTCGTCCTACTCCAAAGGTGTAGATGGTTCACTTATTTGGTCTCCTTTCCTCTTCATGCCCTTGGTTCTAGGCCTTTTTGGCTTGACTTGAACCTCAATGTCCTCCATTTGTTCTAAATCAATGACTTTCTTACCTTTTCCTACCTCATCCTCTACACCCATTCTAGGTTTTGACATTAGCATTTGATTCACTTTGAGTTGCCTATTTTCCTGCTCCACAAATGCAATCATGTAGTTGGTGTTAGCCAAATCATCTTTCAAATCTTTGATCTCAGCCTCTTTCTCCATGACAAGCTGCTTCAGTGGTTTGCCCTATTTTTCATGAACATGCTCATGGAGTGATGTCTCATGGTGATGTGGAGATGCTTCCCTGTCAACTGAAATAGGCTTGGCCCTTTCCTCTCCTCTAGGATCAAAAAACACAAGCCTCTTCCCTCTGATGTAGGTCTGAGTGATTTCTGCCCTAGGTGTCTTCTTCACTGGAACTCTGCTAGATGAGCCAACCTCCCTTGGTTTGGATGATGCTGGTGATGTACTATGGCTAGTAGGTTGACTAGTAGAGGACAGAAATACTGTGGACTGCATGAAGGTTTCCCAAGAGATGTTCTTCAGTCCAAGCTGGTGTAGGACAATGACTTTAATCAAAGCATGGTGATAGAGACTAGCTTGGTGGTCACCCTTTTGTTTTGCACTTTCTTTGCCATCTTGACCAAATTTCTATAAAGGTAGTGAGGTAGGTTGAGAGGCTTTACACCAGTGAAGTGCATCAACATTCTGACATGATACTTATACACTGCTGAAAACCTGCCCTCACATGTAAAATATTTCATGATGAACTTCATTAATGGAGCAAACCTTTCAAGCAACAGTCCAAAAGGAAAAACACTCTTGGGAGCCTCTTTGAACTGAATTTTGATGAAAGCCCTGTAATTTGAAATGTCCAAATCTGAGTTTTTGAACCACTCTTCCCCACTGTTTAGTATCCCTGTGGCAGCAGCTATGGTCTCTGATGAAATGATGAAGTCCACCCCTGCAATCTTGACCTTATCTCCTCTAAGATTTGTGGCAAACATGCTGGTTAGTTTAGCATGATAACCCACTTGTTGGATTTGCTCACAAAACCTTAGGCAACCAACATTCTGGAAACACTGCTTAGCAATGGTGAGGAGATCAACTCCTAAGTGTTAAAGGGTTCAAACCTTGACACCTGTCCTCCCTTGTTGTAGGTTTTCTTTTCAGTTTTCATGTTCAGATGTTGCACAGCAAACTAGGTTATGAGAAATGGAAGAAATAGAGTTTTAATTAGGGAAATTGGGATTTAGGTTTTGTGATTTGAAGTGAGGGGAAAGAGGAGTTGGGGAGGGAATTAGGCAATGGGAAAATTTTGGGAGGTGGGTAGGGGTCTTAGGAAGCTTAGGGAAGTGAGAAATAGGATAGGGAGTTATGGGAAGGGTAGCAAACAATTTTTACACAGCCCACGCTACCCTTTCTGCTGAAAACGTAGTGTGGGGTCTAGGGTTTGCCCTAGAAGTTATAGGGATGAATGGGAAGGGTTAGAAATGATAAAGGAGATGTATATCAGTGTGAGGAAGGGTAGAATGTGTAGGGAAACTAGTTTAGCTGTGTGAAAATCAAACCATAGTGTTGAAAAAGAAAACATAGCGTGGTAACCCTAGGAGAGAGTTCCACACCCAAAAACTG
This sequence comes from Pinus taeda, assembly GCA_000404065.3. Lineage (NCBI taxonomy): Eukaryota > Viridiplantae > Streptophyta > Pinopsida > Pinales > Pinaceae > Pinus > Pinus taeda. Next base: position 45,054 of record APFE031304105.1, on the reverse strand, counting down.
AAAATTTCACTTTGCTGAGGTGGTATTTGCCTTTGACATACTGGTACTAAGCTGGAGAGGCCTTCACTTGCTGTAGAAAATGCTGGGAGCTGTTCCTTTCCCTTGCACTGATGAAAACGCAATGTTCTGCAGAAAACGCAGTGTGGAGCACAAAACGTAGCGAGTAGGCTTGAAAATGCAGCGAAATGGCAGAAAACGTAGAGAAATAGTTCGAAATGCACTTGGAGAGTAGGAATCGATATTGAATGAGTCTTGTGGGTTATGAATGATCAATTGCAGTCTTTTGCACAAGTGGATGATGAAAAAAAATGTTTGGAATGTCTTTAAAACATACAAAATCACCTTTTCTTGTATATGTCAAAGGATGACAATATACCTTTTCTTTTGCAGCAAAATCTTCATAAATGTTGCTTGATACTTTTTATTACCTTTATTTCCAAACATGCTATCTCCCTTGGTGCGAAGACTTAAGACACATAACAATGATGGCTCTTTGCTTTTAATTCAGACATAGTAATGACAACACCGATGGAAACCCTAGACCAAGACTTATATGCTGACACTTGAACTGATCCGAGACCGACAATGACATGACCATGACAACTAATGAGAACCATGATTATTGAAGGGAGTAGCACTGACCTAGACTCAACAACCAATGATCAAAAATTTTATTTGAAGACCTACTGAAACCATAAAAAATTTGACCTAAGACCCTAGAAAAACTTTGAAAGAGCATATTTGATCACTGGTCGCTGACATGACTGACAGGCACTAACAGGACTAATATGGTTCGTTGAAGTAACTGTTCTAAGCAAAGAACGTGTTAACTCAAAATTAACATGGTACCAAAGCTAGGAGAGGACAAGCCCAAGCAAGAGTGGAAAAAGAAAGCAATCACTGGAAGAACTTTGTTGACTATACTCTACGGACTGTGGAATGCTGCACAAGAAGTTTCAAGTCTAGATGATTCTCGCCACTCTCTATCTACTTCCTGTCCGTCTACAAGCCTCGCTCGACTTTGGCATTTTGCCTCAGGTCTCTCCGTCCTCTATCGCTCTTATGGGATAGCACCCAACCTTCTCCCATGGAAGTACATTGGGTCTTTATGAAGCCCTGACTGGAAGGTCTTGTCTTTGTAACTTGATCTCAGACTCTGTGGTTAGTTGCTGCTTCATTAGGTTCTTTGAGTTCTTCGATCATCACCAGCTACAGAGGATTTCTTTTGACCATGGTTGTTGCTAATCCCCTTCTGCCTCAACAATTCAAGGAGATGTCAATGCAAGCACTAGTTTTGGAGAGGTCAATGATACAAGACAAAATGACAGAGATTCTATCATATAATATGGCAATTTTACTTAACAACAAAAAAAAAGGGAGGCAGAGATCAGATTATTGCATCTCCTTCTGCCTTAGTACCTTCATCATTTCATTAGTGCAGAGTGTGATCTTGACATCATATTACTGTCATATCAAAGATATAAGGTTTTTATTATTACGCTCTACAATACAACATATGTACACGTTTGATTTCAGGTGCACAGTAAGTTGGCTTGGTTTGACAGAATATCATTATGTGTTAAGGCATCATTGGATATCTCAGATTATATTATTGGTTCTGCTGTATATATATCTTGCAAATAAGTTCAGACTCGCATCTCTGCTCAGCAGCGTCTATATATACAGAAATGAGACAGAGTTGGCTTGACACACCATATTGATTTGGCATCTCTTATATACTTAGCATAGTAGCATGATTGGTCTTGGCATGATGGCATATAGTTAGTCTCAGCATTATGATAAAATTTGCGTGACAATACTGACAAGGATGGACAGTCTCAATTGTTCATGTTCAGCTCCAGTATGTTGTATGTAAGGGTTTGATGTCACATTAAAGTCAACATCATATGGATTAATGAAATCAGTAACCACTTCAGAGAACAAATTCTGGTAAGTCATTTGTCAGACTTTATGTCACTGGTTGAGAAATCAGACTTGGTGCACTATTGTTTATAAAATGTGTCAAGATTGTCCTCAAAGATTAAGGAAATATTCATAAAAGACATGAGGCCTTTGTACAAAGTTACATTATAATATTTTCAGTTATTGGCCAGCAGGTGCTTGTCTGAAGAAGGTTATATATTTTGATCTACGGTTAGATTATTTTGATGGCGATTCTTGAGTCAAATATAATCAAAAAACTACACTGTTATAACAACAAACAAAATATGAAATAACCAATTTACAATTAAACAACGGAGATTATACATTCATATCACAATTCTCAATTCAAAACCTATGGAACGATCAAGGTGACATTATTTTAGGTTCACCCTGGATGGAAACCCTAGGTTCCTTCATCTTGAATACAAAGTAGTTTTTGACATTTTCTTACAAAAAGAAAAAAATAACGTTACAAGATGTTACAGTGAAACCGAATTCAGTAACACCCGAAAACATACAAGATATTTCAAAAGTAATTTTTCAAGAAGGTAAAAAAGTATTACAAAATATGCAAAAAGAAAATGACAAAATCACTACTGATCCAAATGAAGAAGTTTCTCGGCTTAAAGACCATAGTGAAAAATTATTAACACAAATCAAGAAGCTTAAGAAGGGCAAAAAGTCATTAAAAACCAAATTAGAACATTATATTCATTGTTCAAGAAGTAGTATCGAAGTCTCTAGTGGTTTCAATCCAAGCTGAAGATAAAGAAACAAATACCGATCCAATCAATACCACAACACAAGAAGAGGATAAGCCAGTGGAAGGAAAAATACATGCACATGGTGCAATTCAGATGATGAAAATTCCAAATGAAGATTTGTACCTAACTCAACAACATCCTCACCTGAAGAAAATCAAAAAATTGCAACACCTAATAAGGTGTTATCACTCAGGTTTTCCTAGAAGTTGTGTAAGAGGAAAGTATACCCAAGGTAACCACAAACCAACCTTTTAGATGCAGAATCTAGCCAATCTGCATCCAGAGAGGGCTCTCTCTTT
>APFE031304105.1:0-31995 GCA_000404065.3 Pinus taeda | reverse complement strand
ATAGAATCTACATTCCAGGCAGCAGGAAGATTGTAGTAAGACGAGATGCAAAGTTCATGGAAGATAGAGCTTTCAGAAAATCTCGTGAAATGCCTGCAAAAGATCAGTCAGGAGATGTTCCGTTAGTTCAAGAGCAGCAAGGGCGGCAAGAAGGACAGGCAGGAGAGCATACACCTGGGACAAGTACAGTGACCAGTACCAGTATTTCCTCAAAGGGAGGACATGGAGATGCTTCTCAACAGACAGAACAACAAAGTGAGGAGGAAGAATTGGTTGAACCTCCCACCACAAGTGGTAGAACAAGCAGAGAACTGTGACAGACACTAAGGGATGCAGAGGAGTTTATTGGAGCTCCTAGAGCCGAGAAAAGGCAACGCAGACAACCAGATAGACACCAAGCATTAGTAGCTCAAGTTGGAGAACCCTCTAGCTTTCAGGAAGATGTTCAACACCAAGTGTGGGTAGATGCCATGGTGGAAGAGTACAACTCCATCATGACGAATGATGTCTGGGAAGTAGTACCTAGACCAGAAAATAGATCAGTTGTAGGTTCGCGATGGATCTACAAGATCAAATATGTTGCAGACGCAGCATAGAGAAGTACAAGGCAAGGTTCGTGGCAAAGGGGTATGCTAAAAAAGAAGGGACAAATTATGAAGAGACCTTCGCCCCAGTTGCTCGTTACACCTCTGTCAGATCTGTTATATCCCTAGCAGCTCAAATGAGATGGGAGATTCACCAGATGGTCGTCAAGACAGCATTCTTGAACGAGGTGATAGAAAAAGAGGTGTATATAGAACAACTCGAAGGCTTCGAAACTCATGAGAAGAAATCTCATGTTTGTAGGTTAAAGAAAGCCCTGTACGAGCTCAAGCAGGGACCTAGAGCATGGTACGGTCGAATTGATAGTTACTTGCAGCAGTTGGGTTTTGTCAAGAGTGATGTTCATCCCAATCTCTACTATTTACTAGTAGAGAATGAGCCACTTATTTTGGTACTATATGTAGATGACCTATTTCTAACTAGATCATCTAAGCTCATCCAGGACTGCAAGAAGAATCTTGAAGTCGAATTCAACATGAAGGACTTGGGATTGATGCATTATTTTTTGGGTTTGGAATTTTGGCAGAAGAATGGGGAAATCTTCCTTGGTGAAGGAAGATATGCTACAAAGATTCTGAAGAGATTAAAAATGCAGGATTGTCGACCCATGGCTACTCCCATGATCACCAAATGGAAGAAAATAGATGGATCAGAGGATAAAGAAGTAGATCCCACCTTGTACAGACAGCTCATTGGGTTGCTTATGTATCTGGTCAACACTAGGCCAGACATTTGTTTTGCGGTTAACACTTAGTTAGTTCATGGTGGAACCAAAAAAAGTGCATTGGGCAGTGGACACATACTTAGGTATGTACGAGGAACAGTCGGTTTTGGGTTGAAGTACTCGAGAGGAGAGGATGTCAGCTTGAATGGGTTCACCGATGCAGATTGGGCAGGTAATTCAGTAGACCGAAAAAGTACCTCTGGGTACTGCTTCAGTGTTGGATCAGGGATGATATCCTGGTGTAGCATAAAGCAAAAATCGGTAGCATTGCATTCAGCAGAAGCAGAATATATGGCAGCCAGCACAGCTACATACCAAGCCATATGGCTCAGAGAATTGCTTGCGAGCCTATTCAAGAAAAGGATGGAGGCGACCTGGGTTTACTACGATAATCAGAGTTGCATCAAACTCTTTGAGAATCCAGTATTTCATGATCGATCGAAACATATAGATATATGTTGTAACTTTATCAAAGACTATGTTCAGCGTGGGGCAATACAGCTACAATATGTTCCCACACGAGAGCAGGTGGCCAATATACTCACAAAGGCTCTCAGAAGAACTAAGTTTACTCAATTCAGAGAGTAGTTGGGTATGAAATCAGTTTCAGTAGCAGGAGCTAGATGCAATGCAGATGCAGTGTTGGGTGGCAAGACCAACAGCAGCACGAATGCAGAGGGAGCTGCAGTACAGATGTAGCATTTACAGTAGCAGTGTCAAAGGCAGCAATACAGTAGCAGCAACAGCGGAGTAGTTGATGGACAACATGTCAGACATCAGCAGTGCAGAGACAATGCTTCAGAGTCAGAGCAGTATGGAGAGAGGAAGTACATTGCTAGAGCACATTCCTCACTAAGAGGGAGTGTTGATTTCGGGTAGCATCGGATGTGCTCTAAGCCTCAAATTTTGCAGGCATGCTTGGGCACAGTGTTCCAAAAGAACCCAGAAAGCGTTTTAGGAAATTCCACCCATAAGTGATTTTATTAAAATAATTAATATTTTTAATGGGGTTCCTAAGTCTAAACTTAAGAAAATTAAAATATTAATGAGTATTAATCTAATCAGGGTGAATCTTCTAGCAAAAGCCATGGATCAAGTCAAAACGATCTGAGCCTTTGATTATGTTTTAATCTAGGTCGGTGATTGCTCAATAGGAAGATATAAGAAGGGACTTGAGGGTCATTTGGAAAATGCACCAGGAAAATACTTAGTTGCCCAAGAGAAATCGATTTTCTCACTGGTCGAAGTTCGACAAGAGAAAATCGATTTAGAGGGAGAGTTGCAAGTGGAGGAGAGACAAAAAGGGTTCAGCATCAGGCAGGGAGACAGGGACAAAGACACAGAGCAGCAAAGGAATAGCATTGGGCAGATTGACGCTGGGAGAGGTAGCACTAGCCTGAGTGAAGCAGGCATTGCGCAGGCCAGTCCAGAGGCCAGAGAAATTGACGCTAAGCAAGACAGAGAGACGCAGAGGTTCAAGGAACCTCTCTCTCAGGTCAGACACTTGTTCAAGGACGTCTATAAATATTTCTCAGTTCTCTACCACTGGGTGAAATTTTGTACATCATGATTTTTGCTAAAGAATAATAAAACACTCATCCGCTGCACCGGTTTTCCCGCATTGGGTTTTTTCCGGGGACAATTGTCCAAAAATAGTTGTGTCATTGTGTTTGTATATGTGCCGGCATTTTACTTACATTTAAATTTTAATTTCTGCAATGTTTTAATTGTGAAGGTTGCAGTAGAATATGTTTCGATATTTGTCGTAAGAATACGGTAGATAACTTATCTCTGAAGTAATAAGTAGAAGAAGTCATTTTAATCATTGCACTAGGATTTCCTTTTTAGAAATTTTCACATTGTCCTTTGAAGGACTAAGGGGCAGCTAGTGAGCAGTACGAGAGCGAAGGATCGGTAGGACAAGATACAACATAGAAGTTGCAGCGATGCTTGTCATTGTATCTTATATACCATAGGCTGTTGTATTATGCAGATTTGGTTTGATATAACAAAAATTGGGGTTGTACATATGTCCAATTTGTTAAAAACAGTGTATATTTGTGCATGTGTGATTCACTACTTTATATTTTCATTGTGCAAAATAGTTTATGGTTGAGATTCTTAGTTTGCTAGCGTCAGTGATTTTAAGACTCTAACCTAGATCCAAGGTTGTGGAAATTCAACAAGGTATCGGAGCGTGTCTGAGCTACTTTGGAAGTTAGTGAATCAGAGTTGTGTACAGCGAAGTACAGCTTAAGAGGGAGTTGGTCACATTGTAGGTGAGAATGTGAAAGTTGCAGGCTGGAATCCGGTATGAGGGCAGGTTGGAAGGGTTATCCAACTATAGTCCATGGAAGGAAAGGGTCAAGTTGATCTTACAGGTCAAGAGGATCTGGGAGTTCGCCGAGAAAGCCATCAAGAAGCCAACTGACCCGAAGGAGTTGGAAGTGTACAAGGATTTGGATACGAGGGCGAGATTGATCATCCTAAATGGTGTGAAGGATGCCCTAATACCTCATTTGTCTGCGAAGAACACCGCACCTGAGATGTGGATGGCTCTTCAGAATTTGTTCCAGAATAAGAATGAGAACCGAGTATTGGTATTGGAGGATAAGTTGGAAGTCCACCAAGATGATAAAGGGTGAAGGCGTGACTTCGTATCTGATGAGATTGTCTCAGGTCAAAGATGAGCTTGTTGTCGTTGGTGCGACTATTTCGGATGGAGATATGGTGAGGATTGCCTTGAAAGGGTTCACCGAGGAATGGAAGCCCTTCAACAAAGGGATTGTTTCCAGAGGTAAGTTGCCAAACTGGAATAGGTTGTGGGACGACTTCATTCGGGAAGAGTTGTGAGACAAGGATCTTCATCCAAAGAAGAAGACTTTCGATGATGATGTGGCACTTGCAGCGCGAATGAAGGGTAAGCAGAAGGACTTGAGGAAGGTTAAGTGTTTCAACTATGGCGAGATGGGTCATTTTTTGTCGAGATGTCCGATGAAGAAGAAGGGAGATAACGAGAAGAAGAAAGGAAAGAAAGTCGTTGGTGTTGCCACTTTTGCTGAGATAGACGATCTCACCAGGAGATTGGAGGAGGCGGACTTTGCCATGATCTCTCATTTCTCACAAGGTATTATCAATGAGAATGGATGGTACATAGACAGTGGTGCGACAAAACATATGACATGGTCACAGGAGGTTTTTGAGACTCTAGCTGAATGGGACTCGAAGTTGCACACGGTGTTGGGCGACAAGAGTTAGTTGGAGATCCGAGGATTGAGAGTTATGCCATTCAGAATGGAGACAGGACGTGTGATGCAGGTCCAAGATGTATTGTTTGTACCAGGACTCAGATATAGCATGATTTTCGTCTCAACGATCGAGACGAAAGGTTTGAGGTCTTGTTCTAGGATGGGAAGGCAAGACTCGGGCCCAGAGGCTCTAAGTCCGATGGGATTGTACTCAGAGTTAGAGAGCATGGTCTCTATACGTTGACGAGCAAGCCTGTGGATCATGGAAAGACGCGGGTGGAGCGGGTGCAGGTTCCAGAGAAGCAGGAGCAGGGGCAAGCTTCAGAGGAGTAGGTACAGGTTCCTGATAAGAAGGTACACTTTCCAGAGAAGAAAGTCCAGGTTCCTGATAAGAAGGTACACTTTCCAGAGAAGAAAGTCCAGGTTCCAGAGACTCAAAAGGAGTCAAGTTCGAGAGGGAGATTGCAGGCTCAGAGGGAGACTTTGCAACCCAAGAAGAACGCATGGTCAGTGGGGAGCAAGGGTGCTCCTACAATTGCCAAGAAGGAATCATGGAGAGATTGGAAAGCGATACAGGAGAAGAAGAAGAAGCAGGGTGCTTCCAGTGACAGCTACACTTCCGAGAAGGGCGTAGTTCATTGTACAAGGATTTTTGTGATTGTGAGCGCCAAGAGTTGGGCAAGTGTTGCAAGCAGTGATGATGATGACGAGATACTTGCTAGTCTTGGAAATACCTCCCTCACTAAGAGGAAGTGTTGATTTGTGTAGCTTGGGAAGTACCCCAAGCCCTAGGGTTCAGGGTTTGGAGGGCAAAGCACCACAAGGGTCACTTGTGGGCTTGGAACCCAAGGTAGGGTTTTTCCACCCATCGGTATTTGGGCCAAAACCATGAAGAATTTGAGCATGAGAAAATTTGAGGTGATAGAGCTTGGCGTTCCAATTCCAATGCTCCAAAGATCACTCAAATCAGAGCTCTAGAAATGAAGTTATGAATTTTTGAAGTTGACAATTAACTATGGACAGTCAAGTCATGTAGGCTTTGGTCCAACAGACATGTCTCTTCAAATGAACTCGTGGAGCCCTCTTTATGTGTATATATAAAGGTGAAGTGGAGGACTTATTCCTCATCCATCTTGTGCAACGCAAGGTAGAAGGGAAGCATAAGAAACTCGACTTAGGAAGATTGACACGTTTGTTTGGGCCGCAGGAATGAGGGCACTTCAGCAAAGGAGAAAGGTTGATCTGGAGGCTTCTTGTTTGAAGGGTTGTTTACACCTGCAGGAAGGCTGAAATAGGAGAGGTAAGACACGGCACTGATATGGCAGCAAATTGGTGAGTAAACCCTGTTTTGAGTGGGTCGTAGGAGCTAGAAGTTGATTGTGGTAGGTTGCAAGCCATACCACCACAGAAAGGCATCTACGCAAGGTTGTTTAAGGGTGGTATATGCCCAGAACAGTAGCACGTGAGGAGGGCATACTCCCATGGTTAGGCCGCAATGAATTAGAGGTTGTTTGGGTGGTGTATTTAGGGTTGTTGTAGCGTGCAAGAGCCCTAACTAGGGACAACAAAGATATATCATAACTAAAGTTGAGTTTGCCTTGTGTTGGGTCAAAGATTTGACCAGTTTTGGATGATAGATATTGCAACCTCTGGAAGCCGTGTATTGGACTTGACTTGGGTGTAGTGAAGGCTTCAATTAGGAGTAGATTCCGCAATGAAGTATTGGGCATCATTGGTCTGGTGGAGGGCAGTGTGTTGATAGCCCAAACTAGCCTTAGACGAGCTATCTTGAAGTGACGAAGAGGAGTTGAAGGTTGGGTGAAGATTGGTGTTGAAGTGCAGCACTTTGATGAACTAAGGTGGCTGCTAGCCTGGCAGATTAAGCTCGAGAATTAGGCCTACCCAGAGAGCAGATTGAATGAGCCCGTGTACATGCTACAGAAGTGACTTGCAGCGGTGTTAGGTGGCAGCCCTCCTAGAGTCTTGATGTGTTGTCCTTTGAAGGACTAAGGGGCAGCTAGTGAGTAGTACAGGAGCGAAGGACCGATAGGACAAGATATAACATAGAAGTTGCAGCGATGCTTGTCATTGTATCTTGTATGCCATTGAATGTTGTATTATTCAGATTTGGTTTAATATAACAAAGAAGGGGGTTGTACATATTGTACAATTTGTTAAAAAATGTGTATATTTGTGCATGTGTGATTTACTGTTTTATATTTCTACTATGCAAAGTAGTTTATGGTTGAGATTCTTGGTTTGGTAGCGTCAGTGATTTTAAGACTCTAACCTAGACCTAAGGTCGTGGAAATTCAACAATGATCATCCATGTGTGGGCATTCTATTTTCCTACCTCCCATCAGCCTTATCATCCATATGATTTTGTCCACATTCGCTTTGGCATTTGCTACCTGAGTAATCATATAGACTGGCATATTTATATTGATTTGATGATATGTTGGTTGCACTGGCTTTATGATTACACAGTATTAGTTTTGTACCATATGCATGTTACGGTAGGATGCACTGCATATTGATTTTCGCATTAGAACTAATGTCATATGATATCTCTCATGATATATTAGTTGCAATTAGATTTAAAACTACATTTGAAAGATTATTTTTATGAGTTGATTTTATGGGTCTAATCCAAGCATGTGTGATCATGAGATGTCGTGAAAGCATGTTGCCCCGTGTTTTTCATTTATGTGCAGGTAACAGGTTTGCAGTGTACCAAGAGATTTATGGTATTCTGGTGACCTCTCGTTCGTGTAGCTTCGCCCATTGTTCAATAGATCACATCCCAGTTGGAGCCAGATGTTACCCACCATTTTGTGGGTGATATCCCTAGAAAAAAATTTCTAGAAGATGGTCCGTAGTCGACTACCAGCAGCCCCTTGCAACCACTAACTAGCTCGTTGTGCCATTTCTCTACCACCTGAACCAGCGATGTGGTCCCTCACCCAGCTGTCATGGTCGTATTTTCTAAGGTGCGCCTCCCAAACTTGAAGGTATGCCTTGTCATTTGGTAATTGAGTATTGTAGTTTACTTATCATGGAAACTTTTGGCATGGATTAATGGGGGGATTTAGCGAAAAGAGTGGGCTAGGTCTGTGCTCTTGTCCCCTAGACCTCTTTTGGATGTTAACCTTGGACCCTAGTCTCGTGGGATCTCTTTTACTGACCTTTGGGCTTTAGGGAAGTTACTTCATGGGAAACCCTGATTTTGGTTGCGTGGTCTCGTTCCTTCATCCACATATATCATTCCCCTTCCACTCATTATAACCCCATTCATCATTCCTCCCACCTGGGTCCACATTCCTCCATTGGGTCCACATAAGGTTAGCCTTCCCCTTCCCCTTGCCCACACCTTGGGTCAAGCCTGGAACGATGCCCCGGAGGTTGATGCAGTTGAAAAGAATAAGTAAAAGCATAATTGGCCACATTCAACAAGAAAATGTACCACAAAATGAAAAAGATGGCCAGGACAAACACATTTAGCACGTGGGCAAAAGCCAATACATGAGCTCTACTCCATTACCATGCCCATCACCCTGGTTCTTACAGACCCTAGGTGAGCCTCCTTTATCATTCAGGAACCTATGATTGTTCCAACCCCTGGTGGGCAATGCACCGCCCTACCTTAAAGGGGGTATCCATTGTTATTCCTTACACATCATGCTCTTATCCCTTGAGCCCCAAGCAGTTAATCAAAAAAAATCATAAACGGTAAAAGGCATATAAAAAAGGGTGGAAAAATCAAGGTCGGAGCACCTCATGTACCACAATTGCTCCCTCCTATACATTATATACCCAAGTGTGGGCTTCCCTTTTGCTAGCTACCCTAGTACCCCAGCATGTGGCCCAGGGCTACCCCTTTTCATTCCCTACTCCATTCATCTCTTTATCACATGTCGCCACCCTTTAAAGGATGTACCTTGGACATACTATCCTCTTTAAAGGTAGAAGCCACCTAATAGGATACTTGGTTAACCCATTTGGAGCTTGGAGACATTAACACATGCCAAAGCCCACTATGGAAGGGCATGACATTATGAAGTGCCCACTTGTTGTCCATGGTTTGTAAGCTCTTTAACTCTATTTCCTTTGATGACTTGTTGTAATGGAAGGCTAGGGGATGCATTGGATCTTATGCGGGATTGCAGATGGTCTCCATTTTGGGTTTGGTCTCCTTATACGGGGTTCTAACCCTCCCGAGGGCTACATTGGCACATGTAGGGTGTGTGTTGAGAGCGATGGACCTCCACAGCAGTAGACAACACTCCATGGATCCCCATAGATGTTCAGAGATTGCTTGAGATTCACCTATTGGACAAGGAAGATGCACCTGGTTCACCATACCCAACCGGCCCCATAGTTCTACCATACACTTGGCAGATGACCCAGGACTTGTATGTTGATGTGGCATCACTTACACCATCATCTGAGCCCTTACAGACGGTCTACTACAGGCATCTTCAACCTACTTGGAGGCCCATGAGGATACTTGTGTGCCCTCACACCCATTGGCAGCACCACAGGTTTATTATTTGGAAAACAAGGGGCCAACCCCTTGTCCACTACTTTCAAGAGTCCTATTCATCATTGTGGCACTAATGGACTTCATCAGGCTTCTTAGAAAGCCCAGCAACATGTATTATTGATCATTCAACCTCTTGAGAGGCTTATTCTTTTGTTTATGAGCTAGTTTTGTGGGCTTGTCACCAAAAGTTAGTTGTTTTGCACATTATTTTATTTTAGGGGGTAATGTAAGCCCAAGTAGCTAAATCAAACTCATTAGAAGTGTATAAATAGAAATGATGACGATTCATTTTAACATCATCACTTGGATTTGGAACTAGTATCTCTTTAGAGATTTTCACTATCCTTCTTGGAGGACGAAGCTTTGGAGCATGGAATGAATTATGATGTTTGGATAATTTTCATATGTCTTGGAGCTTCTTGATGGCAAGTTTTTTTGGATGGTTGGATATATTCTTATACATGTATGTACATTTTAATGATATTCTTTCTTTTTAATTTTGTCACATACATTGTTGCTGGGATTTCGCTATACTAGAGCTTATTTGTTGCATCTCTTATGCGAAGTTGTGGAAATTTTGTTTATGGATAGTGAATGCTTCATGTATGGACCATGTATAATGAATGAACGTTCCTAGGGATGTTTCATTATTGAAATTCATCTTGACAAGTTGTTTACCTTGCAAAATGAAGTATAAAGTCTTTGAATTTGCTTTTGTTGTTGCCCTAGTGCCAAGCGAAGTTGTCTTTGAGTCCTCCTTGACCTAGAAAATTCAAAGGTTTATAGTCATAATTCTACATGACTCCAATCTCCCCAAAGGATTAGGCACTGGTCCACCAATGGTGATCACCTTAAACCTTATTTCAATCTCCCTTTCCTCTTCTCTAGGTCTAGTCCTCTAGGTCACCTAGGGCATCAATTATTTCACGATCTAGCCATCCAAATACATAGATTTTTGGTCCACAACTGCGTTGGTGTATCTTCAAGAAGCCCTCCAAATTTCATGAGATTCAGACGGTGGGATCCTGAGATATCGCAAGCCCTAGCTCGAAGACCAATTCTTGCCCTTGGTTTCCCTTCAACTAGAAACCTCACTGGGATCCTTGCATTGCCTTTCATTGAAAATTCATTCATTGATCCCTTTCCCCTCCCCAATTAGGTCAAGCACCTCTTTGAGTGATCAACTCCATACCCTTGACCTAGTTTGGGTCCGCTTGGCTTCTTTGTGGTCCCACAACTTTGCAACTCATATTCTACAAGGATTACATCTAAGCCATTTCTCCATAAGGATCCATAAGTCTAGGAAGCCCTTTGTCAAGGCATATCCTCTAAACCTAGGCTCAAGTGTCCTCTTAGCCCTTCCTAGAGAGCTTATCACCTTGCTTCTTAAGCAAGTAAGCCATATATTTGAGCCTCCCTTATGAATAGTCCGTTAGGATCACCTTTCATCCTATCATTGATACACTCATTATCGTGATCCTTATTATACCGGGTCTTCTCCCATCGGTGAAAATTCGTAAAGAGTAGGGAGCCTTACCTGAGGTTACAGTGGTCTATTGCTCCATTCTTGCCCTTGACCTAGTAGTTGCCCTTCAAGGATCCCCTCCTAGGACCCCTGCTAGTTTGAGCGGTAACACTGTCAAAAATGGCTAATGTTGAATATATATGTTGCTGGGTGGAGCTATTAACGATTCGGTTAGCAATATCATCACCTAGATCTAGTCTTGATTTTCATAAAGCAGGCTGGCTCTATCCCCTATATGAAGGGATCTTTGGTTAAGATGGAACATTGAGCTCTGGGAGCTCCTGAAGGCTTGGGGTACTCTTACTGAGCTATGAGCGATCATAGGGTGAGTGGTTCATCTTCCCCTATAGGTGCGCATTGTATAGGTTGAGTGGTTCACCTTCCCCTGTAACAGATGACATGTGTGTAGGGTGAGTGGTTCAACTTCCCCTACGATTGATAACACGTGTGTAGGGTGAGTGGTTCACCTTCCCCTACGATTGATGAGATATGCATAGGATGAGTGGTTCACCTTCTCCTATAGCACATAAGCAGGATGAGTGGTTCACCTTCTCATATGGCAACAAGATGAGTGGTTCACCTTCTCCTGCAGACACCCCAGTGATAGATGCATTTAGGCATCTGCTTGTGGACATGTCAGTGGGACGTGGTTCATCCTTCCCACATGTAGGATGCCCATTCCCTACAATTGATGGTTGACATGTCGATGGGATGTGGTTCACCCTTTCCCCACGTGTAGAATCCTTCCTACCACTACTGATTGGCATGCATGCAGGACGTGGTTCATCCTTTCCCTACTCTTGGTTTGCATACGTGTAGGATGTGGTTTATCCTTTCCCTACGTATGGTTGTGACATGCATTTGTAGGATGTGGTTTATCCTTTCCCTATGTATGGTTGTGACATGCGTTTGTGGGATGTGGTTTATCCTTTCCCTACATATGGTTGTGACATGTGTTTGTAGGATGTGGTTTTTCCTTTCCCTATGTGTCGTTGTGAGCAGGTTGTGATATATTCTTTCCTTGCTAGTGTTCCTGCATCATCCTACCCATGTAGTCTGGGACACATGGGAAGTACCTCTCATCTGGCCAATGAGTTGGGAAAAGTGGTTTGGGACCATAGCACTACCGATGGACGCATCATGCACTGTCGTAATCCCTATGTCTAGGATGCATGATGTTCAACAACTTGATCTAGGATTGAGGTTCTACCTCTGGACTAACTTTTGTCAATGGAGAGTGGTAAGGTTTTGTGACTCACTCTCAATCGATTCTTCTTCATTATTCATAATAGTGTTCAACGGCCTAGAAATGAGACGAGATACGAAGATGGTACATGACGATAGGATAATTCATGATGATCAAATGGCAAGATAGATTGGCAGGTGGAATTCTCCCTATTTGAGAGGGAGTGTTAAAATTGGCAACTAGGGCCAAATTCCACTATTTGACAGCTCACTTGTTGGAGATGATCATTGCATTGAATTCCTCTTTTCGAGAGGACCAAAATTGACCTATAGATCACCAAATCTGGATAAGGAAAAATATTTGTTTATTCAAAAGAAATTCTATAAGTCATGATTTTATTAAGGCATGAAAATTTGAAAATTTGAATTTGCCTCCAAATGTCAAGGTCGGCTTCTTTTTCATAAGGACAAAACGTCATGTCTAATCGTATATAAGGGCATTCTCCAATCTCATTTGATACATCAAAAATCTCATGGGCACCTTGGCAAGTATATCTCTGAGGCAGCGAAGCCTGAGGAGGATGAATTTGAGTGTGAATGTGTTAATTTTAGGTATGTTCTATGCTTAGCACAATTTACTTCAATTTTTCCATATTAGCCCAATGACAACATTCAGATTAGCAATCACATCAACATGATAGTAAAGTGCAGATAGAACATAAACATAAATCGCAGAAAACAAGCCAAGACAAGAGGACACAAGATGTGGCGCCAACCAGGGACAAACCCCAATGTGCGGAAACCCTTGATCAATTCTTCTTATATTCTTCAATAGTTCAGCAGAGAGAGAGATAGTACATATACATCAAAACTCAACATTTTGACTTGTCAAAATAAGAGTAGAGATCTTCTTTAAGAAGATGACACATGAGGTAGCAGATCTAAACTCAAGTGATTCCATCACCATCCTGTACCCATCAATGTGCTGCACCCATCAGTGTGTTGCACCCATGCTGCATCCATCACGGAGTTGCACCTCATCATCATGCTGCACTCATCACTGTGTTGCACCTCATCATCATGCTGCACCCATCACTGCGCTGCACCTCATCATCATGTTGCACCCATCACTGTGCTGCACCTCATCATCAAGCTGCACCCATCACTGTGTTGCAAACTTGCACCTCATCATCATGCTGCACCCATCACTGTGTTCCACCTCATCATCAAGTTGCACCCATCATTGTGTTGCACCTCATCATCAAGTCCAAACAAACAGCTTTTCCCTTAGTCCTCTAATATAGAGACAACTCCTCCAAACATACCCAACCCACGCTTTAAAACAGCAGTCTTTAACACTATTGCTGCTAGGCTTCCTTTGCAATGATAGCAATATTTGAGACATCGAATTAGGGCTTCTTCAAGCCTGAGATTAGGGCCTCTTCTAGGCCTCCTTACTGCTATGTATAGGGCTACTAAACTGAGTCTAAAACTCCCCTTTAGACCTGCGGCTAGTCTTCTTAGGATAGGGAATTAGTGTCATTATTGGACCTGTGATAAGGGCTTTAGAACAGCAGCATAAAACACTTGTTTGCACTGCAGTTAGGACTTGTTAAGGGCCTTCCCTTGCTGCATCCAAACCCTTAATGAATGCGGCCTAGGACATCGTATTAGGGCTAAGGTTTAGCTATAGTTAGATCGCCTTTAGGGTTGAGATAAGGGTGCCTCCTTGCCTGCGTTCAAATAGCTTCCTTTGTTGTGTATAAGTGCCCCTTCTTATTGCGTATATACCCTCATGGATTACGGCCTAGGGCAACCTTAAGTGCTGCAGCTAGGAGACTGTGTTTAGGGTTAGGGCAATAGCCAGATCTCTGTGTTTAGGACTCTTCCTTACTGCGGCTAGGGTAAGGATGGATCCCTTCCTTTAGAATTGCGTATGGGAGCCTTTTAGGACAGCGACGTTAAGGCTTCTTCCATGGTTGCGTTAGGCTTCTCCATGACAGTGTGATTTGATCTTCATTAGGGCAACATAGAGCCTTCTCTCCCATGACTGCGTCTAGATCTAAGGCAACGTATACTCTTAGGGACTCTTCCTTCCACTAAAACCCAAACAAGTGGAGAGGAAGAGATCACAAGAGGTGTGAGAGTGTGTCACAAATGACTTGCAAGCCACCTCTATTTATAGTACAACGTTGAGTATAGATGGGGTTAACTTGGTTGGTGACTAACCTTGACGAATTGTCACATAACACAAATAAATTCATATCTTCATGGTTACATATCGGAATCCGATGATCTTTAGAGCAATCCTACACCTCTCGACGAGAGGAATCCAAGAAAAATATCAGCTGCCATAAATAAGAAGACCCATATGGAGTTTGGCCCTAGTTGCCAATTTTAACATAATGGCACTATTTGGTTAGGGTTTTGGGGTTTTGTCTCAACAGGTCCGAGTTTAGGAGCAGAACTATGTTATGGTTAAGAGCATATTTGTCTATGGGTTAAGGTTAGTTTTGCGTGGTTTTTCTCTCTTCAAGCAAGCCGCAGCTAGGAGACTCTCTTATAGCTAGGTCACAGACCTAGTATCATCTGCTCAGGAGGCCAAGGTGTTGTAGCAAACCGTAGACGTAAAATATTAGTAAATTGGTGGTTGTTGGAGGTGGTTTGGAGACCTAAAAGGAGGCCTGAATAGCAGTGAAGTTCATAACCCTTGTTTGGAAAGCAGGCCAAATTGTTTGAAGGTCTACAAATATTGAAGAAGGGCTGAAGTAGCATGCCACTAAAGCCCTAACCCAGATCCTTAGAGATAAAGTATATAATGGCCTTAATATGGTCATAGACTAGCTACTAGTCCCAGTGAGAGGCAGCGTCATGGAGGATTAGGAAGGCCACAATAGAAAGAAATAATTTTGGACCAAGAAAGCAGTGATATGCAGTTGCCCTATCCAGACCAATCTTCTACAATAATATAGTTTTTCCTTTGTGATCTTCATATTAGCAAGTCATTCTGACTCTAAATCATTGTACTTTCTCTCTCTCTCTCTGTTGAACATTTGATTTTAATAACAAGAAGATCCGATCAAGGGTTTCCCCATCTTGGGGTTTTTCCCTAGCTTAAGCCAATTTTGTGTCTCGTCCTCTACGTTTATGGTTTATGTTCTTTCCTCAATTACTGTCAACATAATAATCGTTTATGTGATTGCAATAAAATTGTGAATTGGGTTAATATGGTTCATTGAAGTGACTATCCTAAGCAAAGCACATGTTAACTCAAAATTAACATTGGAGTACCTCCCAAGCTACAAATCTCAACAAGGGGTAACAATGCCCATGGGAAATCATCCTCTAATAAGAAAATGGCCCTCATGCAAGTTAGATATTGTTAAGTTTAGGTACGTTCTATGCTTAGAGCAATTTATTTCAATTTTCACAGTTAGCTCAATATTTTTTCCAAATTAGCAATCACATCAGCATTAAAGTAAACTGCACATAGAACATAAACATAAATCGCAGAAGACAAGCCAAGAAAAGAGGGCACAAGATGTGGCACTAGCCAGGGGCAAACCCCAATGTGGGGAAACCCTTGATCAATTCTTCTTATATGTTCTTCAATAGTTCAGCACAGAGAGAGAGTACATATACATCAAAAGTCAACATTTTGACTTGTCAAAATTAAGAGCAGAGATCTTCTCTAAGAAGATGTCACATGAGGTAGCTGATCTGGACTGAGGTGATTCCATCACCTTGCTGTACCTATCACTGTGCTGCACCATCATACCATGTCCATCATCACTGTGTTGCACCATGATGCACTATGCATCACTGTGTTGCACCACTATCACTGTGCACTATGCTGCACCATCACCATGTCCATCATCACTATGCTACACCATGTTGCACCATCACCATGTCCATCATCACTGTGTTGCACCATTTTGCAGTATGCATCACTGTGTTGCACCACCGTTACTGTGCACTATGCTACACCATCACCATGTCCATCATCACTGTGTTGCACTATGCATCATTGTGCACTATGCTGCACCATCACCATGTCCATCATCATTGTGTTGCACTATGCATCATTGTGCTGCACTATGCATCACTGTGTTGCACCATGCTGCACTATGCATCACTGTGTTGCACCACCGTCATTGTGCACTACGCTGCACCATGTTGCATTACGCATCACTGTGTTGCACCATGCTGCACCATCACCATGTCCATCATCACTGTGTTGCACCATGCTACACTATGCATCACTATGTTGCACCATTGATGTACCCTTCATTGAGATCTTGATCTTCAACTCCAAGATCATATCTTGTGCCTGTGCCTTACTATAAAGTGAGACGATGTATTGTATCAAGGCTAAGGTTGTTACTATTCTTGGAAGTACATCAAGACTACATCATACTAGATCCGAATGATACCTCTTGAGACTGTCTGTCTCCATTCATAGGTATGCCTAAGATCTCTTGTACATCTCCGAGACCGATTACACATTTAGAGTTATGGCAAGGTTGTAATACATATACATATACATAATTTGTTGTTCACTGTCTAGTCTTCAACATGATCAATGTATGTCATGACTGCTACTATATCATTGTTATACTGAGATAGATATATCGAGAATATCAACCTGTTGTTGCGTCCTTACACATGGTCATGACTGCACCTAAACCCAAGACATTGATGCACTCAATACCCTTTTGCAACTCTCTGTTTTAGGACAGCGTATAGGCTTCAATTGGACAACGTTTAACATAAGGATGACAGTGTATAGTTTAGGCATCCCTTCCATGACAACGTATAGGATTTAGGCTCATTTCATGATAGCATATAGGATTTAGGTTCCATAACAGCGTATAGGAGTTAGGCTCATTTCATGACAGCGTATAGAATTCTTTATTAGGACAACGTAGATACTTAGGGCACTCATTCTATGGCAATGTATACTCTTAGTGACTCTTCCTTCCACTAAGACCCAAATGAGTGAAGAGGAAGAGATCACAAGAGAAAATGTATGTTACTCAAATGACTAACAAGCCATCTCCTTTTATACTAAAACGTTGAGCACAAGTGGGGGCAATTTGGTTGCTGGCCGACCTTGATGAATTGTCCCATAACACAAATAAATTCATATCTCCATGAATACTTATCGGAATCGGATGATCTTTAGATCAATCCTACACCTCTCGATGAGAGGAATCCAAGAAAAATATCAGTTGTCATGAATAAGAAGACCCACATGGAGTTTGGCCTAGTTGCCAATTTTAACACTCCCTCTCAACTAGGGAGAACTCCATCCATTGATCCATCTGTCCGACTGTACTATCTCTGCCATTAGTGCCCTGCACTGCGCTGCTCTGCTGAACCATGAAGAAGAAGAATTGATCGAGAATGTTTCATACCATTCTCTACTAACCCGAAGTCAGTTCCATATGAAGAGAGTGTGTCATGCCACTCTTAATGACCCGAAATCAGTTTCATTGATCCCAAATCAATATCAAAAGAGTGTCTCAAACCACTCATACTGGTCCCAGATCAATGGAGGTCATCCTAGCATAGGGAGTACAGTAGATACAACGATGCGTCCATCGATAGTACTACTATGGTCTCTAACCCATTTCCCTGCTCATTGGCCAAATGAGAGGTACTTCCCATGAGTCCGAGAGTGCATGGGTAGGATGCCTCGACAGGAGAACCAATCATCATGTCCCTAAGTTGCCACGGGGTATCACAGGGGAAGGCTGAACCATTCACCTTGTACACAACGCACCATTAGGGGAGGGTGAGTCGCCCTATGGTTGCTTGTTGCTCCAAGCAGTACCCCAAGCCCCCCGGAGCTCCTAGAGCTCAATGCATGCATCATCCAAGACCCTCATAAGAGGGTCTCTCAACGACTCCAAGTCATTCGGGAAAGTCACAAATTTGACCTTTCCCTGGGGCTTCGACAAAATGTTTGTGACCTGTACATCAGTCTCAATGCAATAGAGCCTCCTCACTCATCGATGTACCATATCCCAGATAAGTTAGTATCTGATGTCTATATGTTGGAGCAATCATAGAATACGGGATTCCTCAATAATCGAATCCCCCTCTAGTTGTCATAGAAAATCACTGTGGTATCCATCATGTGTCAAACAGCGCACTGAGGAGCTTCCACAACCAGGCAGCTTCATACGAGGTCATACTCGTAGCTATGTATTAGGTCTCAGCGGTGCTTATAGCAACTGAATTCTGCTTCCTGCTCATCCAGGATATCGAAGCAGAACCCAAAGAGAACCAGCACTCAAAAGTGCTCTCGCGATCCTCCACACTACCTGCCCAATCAGCGTTCAAATAATCATGTAGCTTCACATTTCCGGCAGTGTATGTCAATCCATGAGAGATTGCGCCCTTAAGATATCTCAGAAGATTCTTGGCACCAATCCAATGAGGCTCAACCATATATGAGCTCATCATACTAACTGCAAAGTATATGTCCGGATGGAAGTTCACCAAGAACATCAACGCGAATGAGTTTACGAAACTCAGAGGTATTTCCCAAATCTGGTCCAGCATTACTACCATATAACTTCTGAAAGTTAATATCCTCGAGGTAGTCACGAGCTTGCAGTTTACCATTTCACATCGGAATCTAACTCTCTTACTTCTGCAAATGAGAGGGTCTGCACTTGTCAGAAATAGGTCGTCCTTAGAAGGTGCTAGTATGAGAGGTCTATCATCCACAACCTTCGAGCAATGGTTTGGATCGACTTCACTCCTAATGAATCTCAGCTTCATCAAACAGCTATCAATCCTCTCATATCAAGCCCGAGGTGTTTTGCTTCAAGCCACAGAGGGCTTTCTTCCACTTGCATACATGAGATTCCCGATCATGAATCTCAAACCCCTCGGGTTGTTCCAAACCTGTGGACCTGCTACATGAGGGGAATGGTCCCCTTGTAAAAAAATTCCTTCGGTACATCTCAGACATGTACCTTCATGCTCTTCTTGAATTCAGGCATCCTTGTCACGCTCTGACTCATATCAGGTGAGGCACCATAATAAGCAGACCTCTGGTGCTATAGATGAGATGTGTCAACTGACATGGTCCCAAATGGACTTCCTGCAACTTGATACAAATTGCCAACCCTGAACCCATAAGTAAAAGCATCTTTGAAAATTCTATTTTCAAACACGTACCTTTCCATCAATGAATGCCACCCTGAAACCTTTGACTTCCATTGACGAAATGGACACCAGGTTCTTCTTGTGATCAGGTACATAAAGAGATTCTCGTAAATGAATCGAGTTATCCTCATTCAATTGAGGGGTAACATTCCCTACACCCTTTCCAGGATAGGTGGCATCAGCTCCAAGTATAATCCCATGATTGTTTCCATCTCTACTAAATTAGAAAGATCACCCTTCTATCTGATGAAGTGCCTTGAAGCACTACAATCAATAAGCCAGATTCCCACAGAATCTGAAGGAGGGCCAATACAAGATAACGCTTCTTTATCTTATCATAAACAACATTTGATTCCTCATACTTGGGGTTCCTTGCTTTCTTTGAAGAGACGGTCATTTCCTTGATGACCTGCATTACCTGCCATTCCTCCGATCATTGAAAATGTCCCTGGAATGATTGTTATCTTCATCAATAGATGTGTCCCTACCATTCGAACACTCCTTCGCATAATGGCCAGATTTATTACAACCAAGGCATCTGCCTTTCCTTCCACCCTTAGATCCGAACTTACCATTGAAGTGATCTTTAGGTAGGCCATCAGAAGATTCTGTTGCGCCATTCTGATAATATTCTTTGCTTCGATTTCACCCTCGGTGAATTTGAAGAGGGATGAGGAATCCATTGTTCCTTTTGTCCTTTCCCAACTATCTTCGATGATTGCTCTTTCACTCTTGCTTGGGCTTTGTCTTCACCTCAGCTCTGAAACCATGTTAAGTTTAGGTATGTTCTATGCTTAGAGAAATTTATTTCAATTTTCACAATTAGCCCAATATCTTTTCCAGATTAGCAATCACATCAGCGTTAAAATAAACTACATATAGAACATAAACATAAATCATAGAAGACAAGCCAAGACAAGAGGACACAAGATGTGGCGCTAGCCAAGGACAAACCCCAATGTGGGGAAACCCTTGACCAATTCTTCTTATATGTTCTTCAATAGTTCAGCAGAGAGAGAGAGTACATATACATCAGAAGTCAACATTTTGACTTGTCAAAATTAAGAGCAGAGATCTTCTCTAAGAAGATGTCACATGAGGTAGTTGATCTAGATTCAGGTGATTCCATCACCTTGCTGTACCTATCATTGTGTTGCACCATCATATCATGTCCATCATCACTGTGTTGCACCATGCGGCACTATGCATCACTGTGTTGCACCACCGTCACTGTGCGCTACGCTGCACCATCACCATTTCCATCATCACTGTGCTACACCATGCTGCACCATCACCATGTCCATCATCACTGTGTTGCACCATGTTGCACTATGCATCACTGTGCTACACCACCATCACTTTGCACTATGTTGCACCATCACCATGTCCATCATCACTGTGCTACACCATCACCATGTCCATCATCACTGTGCTGCACCATCACCATGTCCATCATCATTGTGTTGCACTATGCATCTCTGTGTTGCACCACCGTCATTGTGCACTATGTTGCACCATCACCATGTCCATCATCACTATGCTGCACCCAATGTTTTAAAACTCTGACTTCGACTCCAACTCGGTATCGACTCGGTCGACTCGATTTCAATGACTCGGTCGTTGTAAATAATACATTAAATATTTAATTTGTTTATTAAAAAAAAAACATAGTTTTAAAGATTTTCATTCATGTTTCCAAACATGGAGGTAGCTATAACATCTATTGGCATGAGGTAATAAGTCTATCAAGGAATACTGAAGCTCCATATGCAGAAGATTCTGGTCATATATTTATTATTCACTCAAGAGTTAAGAGAACAAGACTGTATACTAGAACTTAAGAGGTAGTGTCATATGTGTATTTCCCATATCCTTTAACCAATGATGGAAGTAGATGCTTGAAAGCAGGTAATAAACAAGGGTGTAAATAACCTATGCTTATTTCATAGAAAGGATCAGGTATGAGTGAAAAACCCCATCATAAATAGGGCTAGGTATAATTAATCTTATCTGTTTTGGAGAAGGTTCAAGAGACCTACCTGATTACTGGAACAAACGATAATATCTAGGTTGAAAACTTGAATCTCATAGTATACTGTATATCAAAAAATAAATTGTCTCAATCTTGAAAGAACAAAGGTTGTAGATGTAGTTCTCTTTAGGTATATGACTGTCTACCTCATTCCACAACTAGTGAGAACCAAATTTGATTCGTTTCATAACTTAAGAGTCAAAGTCTAGTTGAAGATTGAATTATGAACTAATAGCACATTAAGTTGGGACTTGGAGAAGTAATGAAATACAAAAAGCAAAGACGACAACCTGAAGGACCTCTTTGAAACAGTTAACAGGCCGCATTTTCCAACCCAGCCAAGTAGGCTCGGACTCGGCCGAGTCGGCCAGGTTAATACCGAGTCGGCCGAGTTGTTACACAACCCGGCCGGCCGAACCGTTTCATAGGCCAGGTTGCTCAGGGAGGCTCTGGCTTGAACCAACTCGGCCGGGTCGGTTCCGCCCCAGCCATTTCTGAAAACACTAGCTGCACCATGCTGCACTATGCATCACTGTGTTGCACCACTGTCACTGTGCACTATGCATCACTGTGTTGCACCACCATCACTATGCACTATGCCGCACCATGCTGCATTATGCATCAATGTGTTGCACCATGCTGCACCATCACCATGTCCATCATCACTGTGTTGCACCACCGTCACTGTGCACTATGCTGCACTATGTTACACTATGCATCACTGTGCTACACCACTGATGTAACCTTCATTGAGATCTTGATCTTCAACTCCAAGATCATATCTTGTGCTTGTGCCTTACTGTAGAGTGAGACAATGTATTGTATCAAGGCTAAGGTTGTTACTATTCTTGGAAGTACATCAAGACTACATCATACTAGATCCGAATGATACCTCTTGAGACTGTCTATCTCCATTCATAGGTATGCCTAAGATCTCTTGTACATCTCTGAGACCTATTACACCTTTAGAGTTATGGCAAGGCTATAATACATATACATATACATAGTCTATTGTTCACTGTCTAGTCTTCACCATGATCAATGTATGTCATGATTGCTGCTATATCATTGTTATACTGAGATAGATATGTCGAGAATATCAACCTGTTGTTGCATCCTTACACATGGTCATGATTGCACCTAAACCCAAGACATTGGTGCAGTCAATACCCTTCTACGGCTCTCTGTTTTAAGACAGCGTATAGGCTTCATTTGGACAGCGTTTAACATAAGGATCACAGCATATAGTTTAGGCATCCCTTCCATGACAACGTATAGGATTTAGGATTTAGGTTCCATAACATCGTCTAGGAGTAAGGCTCATTTCATGACAGCGTATAGGATTCTCTATTAGGACAGCATAGATGCTTAGGGCACTCATTCTATGGCATCGTATACTCTTAGTGGCTCTTCCTTCCACTAAGACCCAAACGAGTGGAGAGCAAGAGATCACAAGAGAAAATGTATGTTACTCAAATGACTAACAAGCCACCTCCTTTTATACTAAAACATTGAGCACAAGTGGGGGCAATTTGGTTGTTGGCCGACTTTGACGAATTGTGCCATAACACAAAAAAATTCATACCTCCATGAATACTTATCGGAATTGGATGATCTTTAGATCAACCCTACACCTCTCGATGAGAGGAATCCAAGAAAAATATCAACTGCCATGAATAAGAAGACCCATATGGAGTTTGGCCCTAGTTGCCAATTTTAACAGATATCCACCATCTCAATGACATAGTTTGTGCCTACTACAATCTCAAGTTGTGGCTGAGGAAGATAAACAAAATACCCAACAAGAATGTCATTTTGTTGGATGCACTTGACACCACCAATCCATGGATTGTGGAGAACGAGATGCCTATCATGGAGGAGGCACTTGAGTAGTTGGAGTAAGATTTTGAGGAGCTCGAGGAGGAATAGGAGGATGTTCCACTTCTAGGGGAGAGAAATTTGGAGCAGGGAGAGGACATTGAAATTGTGTCGCAGCCAATGCCACCGCCTCCACACAAACTGGAAACTAGGGCAAGAGGCAGAAGACATCCCACTTTATTTTCCACCTTGGCCCCAAGAGTTGCACCTCTCACCTCAAGCTTAGCCTCAACACATCCATCTACTACTTCTAGAGAATGAATGACACTAGTGACCTTTACCCATAAAAGGGGTAGAGGGAATTGTTGATATCTTAGTGCATCATGGTTAGCCTTGTAGTGTTTAGATTCCTTACAATAATCATCTAATGAGATACATTTATTTTGGTTTTGCTGTGATTTTATATTATCCAATCAGGACTTATGACTCAAGACGAATATCATATTTTAGTATTGATGTTTGATGTGTCATTTGACTTCTTATACATTTTATATTGCAATTTTATCCTCATTTATGTGACAATGTTTTTGTTTGATGTTAATGTTGCTTTAGAAGTTTTAAATAATTGGAAAAAAATGATTATTTTTGTATTTTTTAAGTTTCTTGATAATTTTCGATATTTTCCTTGATACTGTCGATATTTTAAATTTTGAACCCCCGGTGACAATTGTCGATAACAATAGATGTAACATTGGTACTAGGTAGCCCTAAGGGTTAGCTCAATTGGTCGAGTCCCTGTCATTAAAGCACCTTTGCTATTGCAAGGTTACGGGTTCAATTCTCTTGACACTCTCGGGGTCAGGCTCTATGTTTGAGCCGACAGGAAGTGATCCTTTCAAGTGGATCTTCCTAGTATAAATATTTCGTGGGCGTAGTGGTCATCGATCTCTAGGGCTTGTGAACCATATAGGGGAAAAAAGCATTGCTCCCAGGCTCCATTAGCCATAGAATTGATAATGAATTAGTCTTACGATTTATCTCTTGTGACAATCCTTAAATCCCTAAAATCATTTTTTTATTTATTTTAGGGGGTAAAGTAGGGTATATTTAGGCAAAATAACATATTTTTAGCTTTTATTGACTTTGACATTAATGTCCTAGGTGTTGAATTTCCACGATCTTGGGTCTAGGTTAGAATCTCAAAATCTTTGACACTACCAAGCCAAGAATCTGAACAAGAACTACCTTGCACAGCAGAAAATATAAAGCAGTACATCACATATGCACAAGTATACACAATTTTTAAGAAATATTGTACAATAATGTACAACCCAATCTTCGTTATATTAAACCAAATATGAATAATACAACAGTGTATGGTATACAAGATACAATGACAATCTTCGCTGCAGCTTCTATGTCGTATCTTGTCATGTTGGTCCTTCGTTCCCACACTGCTCACTAGCTGCCCCTTAGTCCTTCAAAGGAAAACACATCGAGACTCCAGGAGGGCTGCCACCTAACACAGTTGCAAGTCACTTCTTGTGCATGTACACGGGCTAATCCAATCTGCTCTCTAGGCTGGTCAATTCCCGAGCTCCAATCTGCCAGGCTAGCAATCACTTTTGTCCATCAAAGTGTTGCACTTTTGGCACCAATTTTCACCCAACATTCAGCTCTTCTTCATCACTTCAAGATAGCTTGTCTAGGACTAATTTGGGTAGCCAACACGCTGCCCTCCACTAGACCAATGGCACCCAATCCAATCACTGCAAGATATGCACCTACGAAGGCTCTCGATCACCCAATCAAGTCTTCAATTTGGCTCCCACGGGCTGCTCAATTAACTGATCCAAATCAGGTCAAATATTTGAACCAACACCTACAAGAATGCTATCAAAAACTCATTGTATGATGTATGCTCACATGCTACAATCTGTGCCTGATTAGGGCACAAAAACACACTCCCTAACAGCCCTACAAACTGCCCAAATTTACATTAAATTGGTGCGGTTTTCTTCCAATGGAAGGTTGTCCCCTTCGCTGTAATTTTGGGCAACCTTCTAGTCCTTAACAAGGGCTTTGCCCTCCTCTTATCACAACGACACCCTACAGCCCTTAGAACAGGCCTACGGCAACCCTTCTAGAGGATTGTTTCATCCTCAATGAACCCTCAAACAGTCCACAAATAGCTCCTCTTCTCCTCAGCCCCTCTAGCAAGGTACTCGGCCTCCCTCCAGCAGTTTGGATCCCTGAACTTGGGCAGAAATAGCCCTCTCCTTCTTCGTTGGTCTGCCTCTCCTAACTGCGGCCCAAAACAGAGATAATCTCTCCTCCAACAAGCTTGTCTTCAAGTTATGTGTTGCACAACTGGATGAGGAAATGTCCTCCACTCCACCTCCTCTATATACACATCAGGAGGGCTCCTTAAAACGTCATAATAGGGCTTGAACGGCTGTCATATGTCTTCTTAACACCAAGCCGACCTAGACTCCTTATGTGCAAACCCAACCATTAACTTCAAATATTCATATCTCCATTTCTACAACTCGGAATCAGATGATTCTCGTTTTGTTAGATTCGTCTCGCCGAGAGCTATCATCCTCATCGATCACATGTCAAAATGTGCTCATGGTTTTGGCCCAAATCCCGATGGGTGCAAAACCCCTACCTTGGGTTCCAAGCCCACAAGTGACTCTTGTGGAGCTTTGTCCTCCAATCCCCAAACCTTAGGGCTTGGAGTACCTCCCAAACTCCTCAAAAATCAACACTCCCTCTTAGCGAGGGAGGTACTTCCAAGACTAGGAAGTAACTCATCATCATCATCACTACTTGCAACACTTACCCAACTCTTAGCGCTCACAATTGCAGCAATCCCTGTTATGTGAACTACTCCTCTCTCGGAAGTGTCACTGTCACTGCTGAAAGCACCTTGCTTCTTCTTCTTTTCCTGTATCGCATTCCAATCCTTCCATGATTCCTTCTTGGCAAGTGTGGGAGCACTCTTGTTCCCCACTGACCACGCGCTCGTCTTGGGCTACAAAGTCTCCCTCTGAACCTGCAAGCTCCCTCTCGAACTCGACTCCCTCTGAGTCTCTAGAACCTGGACCTTCTTCTCGAGAACCTGTACCTGCTCCTCTTAAGCCTGCACCTGCACCTGCTCCACCTGCTTCTCATGATCCATAGGCTTGCCCTTCAGCCTATATAAACCATCTCTCTAACTCCAAGCACGATACTAGCGGAGCTAGAGCCTCTAGGCCTAAGTCTTGCCTTCCCTTCCTGGAACAAGACCTCAAACCCCTTCTTCTCGATCATCGAGACAGAAATCTCGCTATATCTGAGTCCAAGTACGAACAATACATCTTGGACCCGCATCACTAGTCCTATCTCCATCCTGAATGGCACAACTCCCATCCTCGGATCTCCTTCTGACTCTTGTTGCCCAACACCATGTGCAACTTCGAGTTCCATTAAGCTAGAGTCTCAAAAACCTCCTGTGAGCCTATCATATGTTTCATCCCACCACTATCCACGTACCATCCATCCTCATCGATAGTACCCTGTGAGAAATGAGAGATCATAACAAAGTCCTCCTCCTCCAATCTCCTAGTAAGATCATCTATCTCAGCAGAAGTGGCAACACCGGCAACCTGCTTTCCTTTCTTCTTCTCGTCATCTCCCTTCTTCTTCATCGGACATCTCGACGAAAAATGACCCATCTCGCCATAATTGGAATACTTGACCTTACTCAATTCCTTCTTCTACTTACCCTTCATTCGTGCTACAAGTGCCACGTCATC
The DNA here is from genome assembly GCA_000404065.3 of Pinus taeda. Classification (NCBI taxonomy): domain Eukaryota; kingdom Viridiplantae; phylum Streptophyta; class Pinopsida; order Pinales; family Pinaceae; genus Pinus; species Pinus taeda. The sequence continues at coordinate 5,335 of APFE031304105.1, read as the reverse complement.
ATCGAAAGTCTTCTTGGGATGAAGATCCTCGTCTCGCAACTCAACCTGAATGAAGTCGTCCCATAGCCTATTCCAGTCTGGCAACGATTCCTTTGATGAAGAGCTTCCATTCCTCGGTGAACCCTTTCAAGGCAATCCTCACAATATCTCCATCTGAAATAGTCACACCGATGGCAGCAAGCTCATCTTTGACTTGAGACAATCTCGTCAGATACGAAGTCATGCCTTCACCCTTTATCATCTTGGTGGACTTCAACTTATCCTCCAATACCAATACCCGGTTCTCGTTCTTACTCTGGAACAAATTCTGAAGAGCCATCCACATCTCATGTGCGGTGTTCTTCCCAGACAAATGAGGTATTAGGACATCCTTCACACCATCTAGGATGATCAATCACGCCCTCATATCCAAATCCTCGTACACTTCCAGCTCCTTTGGGTCAGTTGGCTTCTTGATGGCTTTCTCGGCGAACTCCCAGATCTTGTTGACCTGCAAGACCAACTTGATCCTTTCCTTACATGGACTATACTTGGACAACCCCTCCAACCTGTCATCATACCGGATACAGCCTACAACTTCAACATTGTCACCTACAATGTGACCAACTCCCTCTTAATTTGTACTTTGTTGTGCACAAATCTGATTCACCGACTTCCAAAGTAGCTCAGACACGCTCTGATACCATGTTGAATTTCCACGATCTTGGGTCTAAGTTAGAATCTTAAAATCTTTGATGCTACCAAACCAAGAATCTGAACAAGAACTACTTTGCACAGCATAAAATATAAAGTAGTAAATCACATATGCACAAGTATACACAATTTTTAACAAATATTGTATAATAATGTACAGCCCAATCTTCATTATATTAAACCAAATCTAAATAATACAACAATCTATGGTATACAAGATACAATGACAATCTTCGCTGCAGCTTCTATGTCGTATCTTGTCCTTCACTCCCATACTGCTCACTAGCTGCCCCTTAGTCCTTCAAAGGACAACACACGAGACTCCAGGAGGGCTGCCACCTAACAACGCTGCAAGTCACTTCTGTTGCATGTACACAGGCTGATCCAATCTGCTCTCCAGGCTGGCCAATTCCCGAGCTCCAATCTGCCAGGCTAGCAGTCACTTTTGTCCATCAAAGTGCTGCACTTCCCACACCAATCTTCACCCAACCTTCAGCTCTTCTTCATCACTTCAAGATAGCTTGTCTAGGGCTAATTTGGGTAGCCAACACGCTGCCCTCCACCAGACCAATGGCACCCAATCCAATCACTACAAGATCTGCGCCTATGGAGGCTCTCGATCACCCAATCAAGTCTCCAACTTGGCTCCCACAGGCTGCTCAATTAACTGATCCAAGTCTGGTCAAATCTTTGACCCAACACCTACAAGAACGTTGTCATAAACTCACTGTATGAGGTCTGTTCACATGCTGCAATCTGAGAGCCTGATTAGGGCACAAAAACACAGTCCCTAACAGCCCTACAAACTACCCAGATTTGCCTTAAATGGGTGCGGTTGTCCTCCAATGGAAGGCTGTCCCCTACGCTGTAATTTTGGGCAGCCTTCTAGCCCTTAACAAGGGCTCTACCCTCCTCTTATCACAGCAGCACCCTACAGCCCTTAGAACAGGCATGTGGCAGCCCTTCTAGAGGACCAAGGTTACTTGGGAGCGGGAGCGAAAACAGGGAGCGGGAGCTACATTTCAGAAGCTCCCGGTTTGGGAGCAAATCCCGGAGCGTTTTTTACATAATATATATATTTTTATATTTTTTATATTTTGATGCATATATGTCAACAAAAACATGTAGAATGATGAATTAGATATAAAAAACATTAAAAACATAGATTGAACCATATAACAACAATCATCTAGAAGTTATAAGCTTCATCAACCACGTCCACAAGTTAGTAACATACAACATATTGAGTCTTATGATTCATCAATCTTAAAGTTTCAAGCTTTCAAAACTCAATATATAGAATTTATCATCATTGATCACCAAAGTTGTACTTGTAAGCTTAGTGTAACCATTACAACAAATAATATCTAACATGAAATGAAACAACTTTCAACTTTCATGAAGCATCATATTCATAATTCATTACTAATGAGTTATAATTGCCAACTTCAAACTTCAAACTTAAATTGTCATATATTGTTTACAAAAAATATCATAACAAATATGAAAGAGTCAATAGTTATAAAAACTACTAGAAAAGACAAGTAAATCTATTATCTATTGCTAATGCTTGGGCCTCTTGCCACCACGAGAAATGTTTAATTTTTAGTCTTGTTGGAAAATCAGGATCTTTGTCATTAATATCACCCTCTAAGCATTATATCCAAAGGTATCTTTGTCATTACCTATGCATCTGTATAGGGATCTTTGTCATTAATATCGCCCTCTAAACATTAACATAAGATAGAAAAATCATAGCATGTCAAGTCAAGATTTTGTTTGAGTGGTGCGTACATTTTTAGGAAGGTCATGATAGAGGAGTTTGACAACCAATGTCATTAACATCGAGGTACAGAGAGGGATTAGTGCTCTTGATTAAATACGAGTTCAATACCCTAATACATGACAAAATCCAATGGAAACATTGCAATCTCCCCAATCCTAAAATCCTGAAAAACTGATAAGTCTGTTAGATTTTGAATGAAATCTAAAATTCTACTTTTTGCATATGAAATCCAATTAGGTCGGAACCACTCTCAAATATCCTAAGGCATTACATGGTATTGTTAAAAATTTAAGTAAAAGGATGAAAATGAAGATTAAGGAGAATGTCACTTTTACTTTAAGAATTTAACATTACCGTGAATCGCATATCAATACTAGGGCCATAGGCTTGATCATTAGGCTGCCCCACTCAAATCTTATTTGTTTCTTTGAAAAGAAATTGCATTTGGAATATTACTGCAAAAAAATGTTGCAAAAATGACTAAACACTCCCGAAAAGGCAGGGAGCATTTTTTTTTAGGGAGCGTGCTCCTGAGCCACTCTCACTCAGAGCACGAATTGGGAGCAGGGGGGGGGGGGGGGGGGGGGCGCGCTCCCCTGCAACCCTGGCACAACCCCTGGGAAATTCATGTTGTTGCTCCTCCCTTAGCCACAAAATTCTCCCTCTTTGTCTCTAAGCCTTCTATCTGTCAATTGTGCTCTGATACCATGTGAAAATTTACAAGTTTATAGCGACAACTAGAAATTATTCTTCTAACTATAAATTTAATTATGCAATTTATTTGCTATAGCAAACAATGAATAAAATCACTACTACAATTTTCACCATAAAAACGTTGTGGAAAATAAAATGCTGAAAATTGAGAAATACTAGCATACACACAATTTTGACACCGTTATTTTTGGACAATTGTCCCCAGAAAACCCAATGTGGGAAAATCGATGCAGCAATGAGGGTTTTATTATTATGCAGCAGCAAAAATTCGGAATACAATAAAATGGACGCCACACTCACATTTCTATCTGAGAGAAACACTGGCAAAATCAACTGAGGGAAATTACCCTCCTCTCCAAGCAATCCCGCAACAAACTGAACCTCACAACTAACTTTTGCGCTACACGACCTCTACGCATGCCCAACTCGTGCTACCCAAAATTGCCTTTAATGATGACATTTAGCCTATTACTGCCTCCAAAAGTGATTCTCCCAACCTCCTAGAAATATTCTTGGCCACTGGAAGCTAAATTGACCTCTCTATTGGCTAAATCAAACTGCCCACTTGAGGCTCTGCGTAGGCTCCTGGAGAATAAACTTGGCCTCTTCTCCAGACTCTTCTGGAACTGGAAACTCCTCTAGAAATCTGTTATTTTGCCCCTCTACCACTTGCTACTTGATCTCTGACTCAATATCTCTTGCTAAATCACCTGCACTGTAAAACCAAACTGTCTAGATCATTGAGTATTTGCACTGTGCATTCTCCATTTACCCATCGACCTCTTCATATAATCTCCAGTTGAGACTTCAACGACCAAGATTAAAACTTAATAAGTGGTTGAGATCATCTCTAAGTCGATCCATGTGAGTTTATAGAGAATTCTCACCTTTTTCAATTGATTACTATTTAATTAACCAATTTACCTAAGTCAAACTTAGAAAAAAAATAAATGACAATCAATTTAATTGAGCTATCTCTAGGTGGAGTTTCCAACAACGATTTCTAGGTTGGATATCTCCTGTGTTTTAGCCTCCCCACAAAGTTTGAGATTAGAAAACCATCTGATGCTACAAAAACTAACAAATAGCAACTGAGCAAGATGTTAATTGTCACCCTTGTGATATGGGAAAAACATTGAAATTTAACTTATGAAATGAAAAGAAAAAATTTAGCTAATTATGCAAGAAAATCAAAATGAAGACAACAAAGAAGGATGCAAAATCAAGAATGCAAATCACACAATCCTACTGACTCTAAAGTATCTAAACTAAGACATCAAGTTTTGATATACAAGGTAAGAATCTTGCCATCTACTAGTACTGGAAACTTCACACCAAGTTTAGACAAGTAGAAATGATCAACGCTTACCTTTCCATAAATCTTATATGGGTAAGGGTCTTCTTCTACCAACATTGGGTCTTCTACATGAAAACCATCAAACATGTTATCAAGTCTCCTTTTGACCCTATACCTTATTTTCTTTTTGGGTTTCTAGCTATGTTGCAAGAAACGTAGGGCAAGGGGGCGTTTCCGTACGGAAATGGGTACGAAACGCTGAAATGCGTTTGGTACGGCCCTGAAACGCATTTCAGGGCGTACTGCCACGTTTCACGAAACTGAAACGTGGCCAATATGGCCTGAAACGCATTTCAGGGCCGTAGGACTCACGTTTCAGCTTTTTACTTGTGTTTTTTTTTTTTTAATTTAGTTTGTTTTCTAATTTATTTTTAGGTTATCCTAGTGACTTCTAGTTGCTTCTAGATCCCTGTCTAAAGTTATAAAAGTGAACTTTTGCCGTAGTGTTGATATGCAGTTCATGGTAATGTTAAATTCTTAAAGTAAAAGTGATATTCTCCTTTATTTTTCATTTTCATCCTTTTACTTAAATTTTTAACATTACCATGAAATGACTCAGGATGTTTGAGAGTGGTTTCGCCCTCATTGGGTTTCATATGGAGAAAGTAGAATTTTAGATCTCACTCAAAATCCACAGACTTATCTGTTTTTCAGGATTGCAGGATTAGGGAGATTGCAATGTTTCCATTGGATTTGATCATGTACTAGGGTATGGAACTTGTATTTAATCAAGAGAACCAAGCCCTCTATGCAGGGGAGACTCCCAATAATGAAGAGCATGTAGG
>APFE031304095.1:0-28638 GCA_000404065.3 Pinus taeda | reverse complement strand
ATAATCATATTTTATTTTATTATATTTTTATCTGGGTTGAACCTGGGTTTCCAGTCATGAAGGAAAAGACCCGAGGAGTTGAAAAAATACGGACCACCCTCAAATATGTGGGATTTGTCCTCCAGGCTGTAGAATATTGTAGTGAAGAAGCCTTTGGGGCCAATTAGCAAGGTGACTTGTCCTTTGGGCTTCCATTTTGAGGCTATCCACCCCTGTAGGGCTTTTTCGGTTGGCCAAAAGCCAAGAAATTTTCCAATGAGAGCGTGATCCTTCATGTATTGTATTTCGTCGTTGATTCTATGGCTGGGGAGCTCAACTTTGATTCTCTCAGCTGTTTTTGGAATGCAGGTAGCCGAAGTCGCCTTTGGCTGTGACGCCAGTATTTCTGGATTAGCCCCTTCTTCTTTTTCTTCCTTTTCACGTGCTACTGTATGATCATCTGCAATGTTAGTCTAAACTGAGCCCTATTCCATTCCTGAAAAGGCACCTGGAGGAAACAGAGATGCAGAAGATTTGAAGATGTCAGATGAGCGGTCATCTGGAGGAGGGGGGGAAGGTCCCGCCCCTCCCACTGGGGGAGCCATGACATGTAGTTTACCAAGAGCCCGAGGGATAGAGCTTCGACGACGCAGAGATGGATTGAGATCGGATTGATGCAGAAGGCGCAGGTCTAGACATACGCTCAGAGATCAGAGGCTATGGTTCTAGAAGCCTCCAAAATTCAAGAGATCAGGAATCCCTTCTACCTTCCCACCCTTTACCAAGTGGTATTTTTTTCTAATATATAAAAGGTAAAATCCTTGTTGTAACCACCCCCCCCCACATTTACCCAACTTCACCAGCCTTCCAAGGTAAGCATGAGATGAAGAGCTACTATGACATGACCCAACCTCCTAGATCCCATTAGTAAAGTGGGGCAAGAACTGACGACAAATTTACCTTCCACAATATCCTACAAGGGCTATAGGGCACTTAGAGGCTAAAAACCTTCTCAGGCTGCCAAACCCTAAGATGGAACTCTCCTTCTCTGCCATGGACCCTCTGCCACAACCACAACATTGCCTCCAACAACATGCACAAGATTGCATCCATGTGGTTGCAACTAAAATTTTCCAGTTAGGAGCATAGAGTCCTAGATTCTAAGCCTAAATTCCAAGTTAGCCTCCTATAACTTATAACTTCACCACTATCCAGAACTTCCTATAACTTATAATATTTATAGATGATATAAAAAAAAGTGCTAAACATTCAAAATTGAGACAAAAAATTGACCTAACTAGGCCTAACCATGACAATCATTTCGTAAGATACAAGTCATGAATGCATATATGAACATAGGGGTTGAGTATTATCTAAGAATAATTAAGAAGGTCTAATGCCTTCTCATAATAGCTGCAATAACATTTGTTAGCTTATGCATTCATCAAACACTCATCAATTAACCAATCATGTCAAGAGCCATAACTAGAACCTCTTATGAAGCCATGCTTATAACCAACATATAACCAGAATAATAACCATGATAGAACAAAGATCAAAGCCACATAACAACAAGTACAATTACTCATGAAATATAAGAGGAGCTCTTATTAACATATGTAAATCCAACCAAGTCAGCGGCTTAGATGTACCAGTTGACTATAGATTAAGTTGAACGAAATATTTCTTTCAGACAATCACCCCCGTGCCATATTCCAACAATGAATGTGGGACTCATGACAAAAACAATGAGGTATTCCTAGAGATTAAACCACCTCCACCCCCAAGCTTTATCATGATCCTACTGAAATCAGTCAAAGGATTCCTAGGCCCAAAGAAAGCACCTAAACAACTAGACTTTACTGCAATCCTTTCAAAATTGGTCAAGGGATCACTAGGCCCAAAATAGGAACATAAAACACCAAGCTTTATCACAATCCCACCAAAACCGGTCAAGGCATCACTAGGCCCAAAACAATCTTGGATGCCTCAGAATTTCTTCACCAATACCTTGAGGAATTTTCCCATCTCCAAAATCAGGAGTTACTACAATCATGCTAAAACCAGTCAAGCGAGTCCTAAGTCCTTGGTAATTTTCCTAAGACCACCTCACCTGCTTCCAAAACCATCCAGTAATCCAAAGCTCAACCAAATGAAAGAACCACATCACACCATGCCTATGTGGAAATGGAAAGGCAAGGCTGAAGGTACTTTCACACCTAGAAAATCCCATGCCAATGACAACAAGAGAATAAAATACACATGGACGTATCATGAATTCACAAACAAACTAGGAAATCACACATGCACCTGTTACCTACAAGTATTCTTGTTGAAGCTTCTTCATCGAACTTTTCCATTCTTGTTCCTTACTTTCCTTGTCATTACCTTGCATTCCTTTCTCCATTGCTAGAGTGCTCTAGGAATACTCTAAGTGTGCAATGGTATGAGAGAATATAGAGAGATCCAAAACTGAACTGACAAAAACCTCAACCAAAAAAAGTCATGAGCTGATCCTCATAAGCCTTTTTATTATCGAGGTCTCTGTTTTATTCAATTTCTGCTATTTTCCTTCAATTTACCTTTCATACAAATATGTGACCATTCATTTCCCTTTTCTCCTATTTTCCTTTATTTTCATAAATAAAATGCCAATTAATGTATCTTTGTCTTTCTAAAGCCTTTGTCAATCCATTTTCCAATTTCATTAATAAACCAAATGAACAACAGCTAGGATGTTTTTCCGAACATTCAACTTGGAAAAAGTGTCCCGTGACCTTGGTCTTATGTTTCCTTTATTAAATTTATTACATGAACTTTTAACCCGGGGCTCTCACAAACCCCTCCCCCTTAGGGTAACACCTTCCTTGATGTTCAATGACACCTATGACCAACAAGATCATTGAAAATGAAACATACATCCCATGGAGGTTTATAAATTAGCTTGATGCAGTATTTACAATGAACATCTTGTTGAATAGTAAAACCAAGTTGACAAACATGACAACATGAAAACCATACTAGTTATTGGAGGTTTATAACACAGCTTGTAGTATTTACAATAACAACCATACATGAATATACAAATATATCAAAACTCCTTTGCATCAACCGATAAACAATGAAGGATACATAGCCTGTTTTTGATCAACCATCTCCCATGTATCTTCATCGAGCCCAAAGTTCTTCCACTCCACTTTCAATTTCTCAATTACTTGATTTCAGATCCTAAGTTGTTTATATTGCAAAATGCATTGAGATTCTCCCTGGAATTCTCCTTTTGGATCCACTTGCAATAAGGCCAAACAATCACATGATCAACATCTTTCACATATAGTTTAAACAATGAAACATGTAAACCATCATGGAAATTTACTGTTGGAGGAAATGCAAACCTGTAGGCACTGGTCAATACTCTCAAGGATCTCGAAAGGCCCCTAATACCATGGTTTCAACTTGGCACATGACCCAATCCTCAAGGATCTCCTGTTGGGCTTGATGCACAAGTACGCATGATCCCCAACCTAGAACTCCTTAAACGACGTATGTTGATCTGCATAACTATTTTTTCTATCTTGTGTTGCCTTTGGATTCTTGTTGATAACTTGGTTTTCCTGTTCCATTTCTACCAGCATTTCTGGTCCTATAAGTACCATGTTAATTGGATCACTCCAACTAAAAGGAGTGTTACAACTTTGCCTGTAAAGTGCCTTAAAGATACTCCTGATACCCATTCTTATAAGAAAAAATGATGAATGGAAGGTACTCCTACCACTTCCTCTGCTGGTGCATAACATATATTCTCAACATCTCCTTAATAATCTTGTTGACCCTCTTTGTCTATCCATCTGTGTGGATGATAAGTTGTGCTGAAGGCCAACTCTTTACCCAAGCTTACAAATAACTCCTTCCAAAACATGGAAGTGAACTTAGCATCTCTCTCTAACATAATATTCTTAGGAATACCATGCAATATCACTATATCTCTAATGAGTACCTACGCTACCTTACTAGCTAAATAAGTAGACTTAACCGCTACGAAGTGGGCTACCTTAGTCAACTAGTCAACCAAAATCGTGATGGAAAAATGTTGTCTAGATGTTCTTAGTAGAGTTGTAATGAAATCCATAGAAATGACTGATCTAAGTGGATATTGGTGGCCACCTGCCAAGTCCATCTGGACCCCCACCATTTTCTTTCTCATCATTTTTAGTTTCCTTAATTGTAGCACAACTTACTATTTTTAGCAGTTTTTCGTGTCCTGAACTTCCGGAGCCGTTTTGAGGCCCTAAACGACGTTTTTTGGGGAATCCAGGGGCAACATGGGTCCATACAATGGACCGATGTTTCTCGTTCCAACAATGGTAGGTCTCGGATAGATATTTCTAATGAGCTATTGTACGCGTCAAACGGAGATCATATGCCCAAGTTACGACCCCGGGAAATTGATGTACCAATTTACCCAAAACGGGGCCCACAATTTGGCGTTTCATCTTCTAAGGGTCGGCTTTGGAATGTGAAGGGTTTTTCCATTGTTTCTCAATAATAAATAGGCCTTCGCACCTCATTGTAACACAAGTTCGAAACAGTTCAGAGACATGTAGCCACACATCTCTTCTCAGAGATAAGCTACCATCGTCCTAGCTGGTTTATTTCCAATTTTGGTTGTAAACATATTTCGGTATTTTCAATTAATGAAATGAAGTGTTATTTCTGCTGCATCTCTTTATTTATGGTTATCGCATCTCTGTATTTACGGTTATCTCTGTAATCTATTGCGTTCCTATTTAAATCCGGATCACCAAATTTGCTCCAAGTTTGCTTCTTGGAAAGGTTTGCCTGTCTTCTTTCCATAACAAGTGGAATTTTTGAATTTGGCCTCCATTTGCCCCTCCAAAATTGAGTTCTCCCAATATGGTGGTTTTGACCTTTTTGGGGGCTCAAAACCTATCAAAATTTCTTAGCCATTGGTGAGCATGCATATTTTTCCATGAAAAATTCAAAAAGGCTGAGTTTTCCTCAAAAGGAGGCCTCAATCAAAAGCAAGCACCAGGTGGCGCAGTGCATTGGGCAGAAAAACCTGTGTTTTGGCCCAAAAATTCCAAAATTGCAAAAAGTGTCCCAAATTTTTTGAAATTTGGGCTAAGTGTTCTCCATTAAGTGCTATGTTGGGCCAAGGAAGCCTCAGCCAAGATCTAAAGTCTATCTTTCTCTTTTCGCTTCCTCGATGCTTTCTTCAACTTGGCCTTCAAAACCCTGATTCTTGCTTTGCACACCTTGTTTCTCGCCAAGTAATGATGGGCCATGTGCCTCAACATAGTTTTCTCATTGTTGGCCTTCTCTAGCATCCCTTCTTAAGTGCAATTTTGCTCTCTCAAGCCAAGATTCATTATCAACATTGATTTCTTGTTCAATTGTTGTCAACTTGGTTTTCCTCTTCTTGGCAGCTTGTTGTTTTGCCTTCATGTTTTGGAGCTCCATGATGATTTGTTGATCTTCTAGTTGTTTGTTCCTCTACTCCAAATACTTAATTATCCACTTGGCTCTTTCCAAATTAAGAGACAAATGATGAATGTCGTCTCACTGCTCCCGAATGACTTCTTTGAGCTTTGAGCTTTGTGAGCCCAAATTTGTGTCATCATCCTGAATGAGGATGAAATCTGCCTCTTGACCTCCTGACGGTCCCTCATCATGCGAGGGCTTCTTACCCTTGTCTTGTACCTACTCTACTGATGGCAAAAACGAGACCCCTTCCACTCGAGGTGGAGATAGTACTCGTTTTGCTGCTGCTGCTCGTGAAGTGGGATCCTCCCGGTTATGTTTTCCACTTTTGCGAGGCCTCCTTGGTGCATGCATTTCTCTAGAAGTATCACTGACTATCTCCTCATCTCTGTCATAGGAAGAATCTGACTTCATGTTTTCCAATGCTTGAGTTTTCTTAGATGAGTATGAAGAGATTTATGGTGTCTTTAGGTTTTTGTTGTCAAGGATGAGAATGTATGAAGGACTGTGGAGGAAATGTGTATGAGGGATTTTGGGAATATTGTTGTCAAGTTTATAGGGAATAGAAAGGTTTTAGGGACATTAATTATACTTTTGGGACAACAATTAGGGTCTAGGAAATTTTACTAGGGTTTGGGATAGTAGGACTAGGGATTTAGGATTAGTGATGTTAGGGATATGGGATTTTGGGAATGAGTTGATGAAATGTAATGAGAGGGAAAAAATGAAGGAATAAAGAAGTGAGGGAATGAGAGATATCTAGGAGTGGAATTGGCAGCAAAACATGCAATTTGCAAACCCTATGCAATTGCTTTTGACAAGAAATGTAAAGAGGTAGGGTTTTGATTTTTTCTCATTAAATCACCATAAGCACCAAGAGAAATTCATTCATTGGTCATGGAGGGATGTTAACTTACTTGGACAATGAATAATTTAGCAATTTGAGAGTCATTGGAGGAATATTTGAATGGACTTTAGGCTTCTTAGCCCAATGCGCTGCACCATCTCAATGTGTCGCGCCAGTTCATTTTTTACACTGCAGAGGGCTGCCCAATGTGCCGCACCATCTCAATGCGTAGCACCTTTTTGCAGGAGACTTTTGGAAGCATTCTCGATGTCCAAATTGGGTGTGGGATAGCTTGTTGGAAAGCTTATCGAGTATAATTTCCAACCCAACTTGAATTTTTCAATTTGGAGTTCATTTTCCTTGTCAAAAATAAAATCTCCCAAGACTGGTCAAAATGTGCAAAATGAGGATGCCTCAAGGCAGAGTACTGTTGCAATCAACTTTTGAATGTCAAATTCAACTCCAAATTGAGCTCATGATAGCTCATTGGAAAGCTATTTGTGTCTAGTTATCATTTAACTCATAAAACAAGTCATTTGGCCAACCAAGATAGGTGAAAACTTCATTTTCCCAAGGTCACTCCAAAGGTGCATCAATTCTCCTGATGCAAATGTATTTTTGACATTTTGATAAAACCATGACACCTATGTAAAAAGTGAAGGAATATTTTCTTCCTTGGCCTATTTTGAAAAAAAACCTCTCTCATTTTTCCAAAATGCATCTTTTCTTGCTCAGAAACATCATTGTAGTAAAACCTATCCCAATGTGTGGAACAGGGGGATAAGGGGCTTCTAAATTCTTGAGAAAATTTTTGGAAGTAGAGAGGGATGTTAGGAAGCAGGAGAAAGTGGAATTTCAAATATTGAGTGAAGGGAAGGGGTCCAAAAGGGCAAAACACATGCCTAGCCTAGAAAATTGTCAAGTTGTAGCAAGAAACTAGGGTTTGTGCGAAAACGAGGAATTTGAGAGATCTCAGTGATATGAAGTGTTTAATAAGGTACATTAAGGATAGGGGAAGGTGTATGAACATCAGGATACAAGTTTTGCTGATGATTTAACCATCCAAGAGAAATTACCTTCAAAACCCTAGGAGAGGGAAATGAACCTTACCTAGGCACAACTAAAGCATGAACAAGGTGTAAAATGACCCATTGGAACCTGACATGATGTTGAAAACCCTTTGAATGATGGTACACTCAGTTGAATGGTGACATGGACTGACATTTGTACAACTTTGAAAGGAGTGAAAACAAACCCTAGACCTAATACCTAGTGACAAAATTTTGCTTGAAGACTCACTGAAATGATAAAATTTTACCTTGAAACCTTAAAATCACTTTGTATGAACATGTTTGATGACTGGAGGAGGGCTGCAAAGACTGACACTAATAGCTTCCGACAGGGTACTACTGCTCCTTGATGGCATCCCGGAATGAATTCCAGGTGGGTGTGGCTGAAAATAGTGAGCCGGTATTTTCATCCTTCTGCTCATAGTAGGTTTCCCACCAGTCCTTGACGTGGGGGGCTACTTTGAGAAGAGCGAAAACAATATTTTTCCGACTCGAAAATTCATGAATAGAAAAACACCCATCTAGAAGATTTAACCATTTATCTACGATATCTGTGTCTATTTGACCCTCGAAGATGGGGATTTCAAAATTAACTTGTACCTTAAATGGTGTGTCATTTCCAGAGTAGCTGTTGGAAGCCGATGCGTCACTTCTGGGTAGCTGCTGAAGGATCTGGGTAAAGTTGTCCATCATTGTGTTCTGTTGTCACTTGAGGGCTTTTTCGAGCAAGATTTTGATATAATCTCCTGCCCCTCATCTTTCCTCTCATCCACCATGGGAGGCTGTCGGGATTTGCGAGGCTGGTCTTGCAAAGGTTCGACCAGTTCAAGCCCTAACTCCTTATATCCCAACCTCGTTGGGGACATGCAAAGAAAAAAAGAGAAAAAAGCAGAGCGCTCTGATACCACTAATCCAGATTTAAATAGGAACACAACAAATTACAGATATAACCATAAACATAGAGATGCAGTGGAAATAATACTTCATTTCATTAATGTAAAATACTGAAATATGTTTACAAACATCAATGGAAATAAACTAGCTAGGACGATGGTAACTTATCTCTGAGAAGAGATGTGGTGGCTACATGCCTCTGAACTGTGTTACAATGAGGCTCGAAGGCCTATTTATTGTTGAGAAACAATGGAAAACCCTACACATCCCAAAACCTAACCCTAGAAGATGAAATGCCAAATTGTGGGCCCCGTTTGGGTAAATTGGTACATCAATTTCCCGGGGTCGTAACTTTGGCATACGATCTCCATTTGACATGTACAATAACTCATTAGAAATATCTATCCGAGAATTACCACTTTGGGAAGGGCAACATCGGTCCATGGACCCATGTTGCCCCTAGATTTCCCAAAAAACGTCGTTTAGGGCCTCAAAATGGCTCTGGAAGTTCAGGACCTGAAAAATTGCTAAAAATAGTAAATTGTGCTACAATTTAGGAAAATGAAAATACTGAAAGAGACAGTTGTGGGGGTCCAAATGGGGTAGGTGGGTGGCCACAAACATCCACCTGGATCAAAGGTGCTAGTAAGTAGTTAAAAAAATGGTGTACCTTGGCTTTCTTCTCTTTAATCTAAGGAACATACCTCAACAAATTAGTAAAGTTTTCCACCAAAACATCCATTTTTAGTTGTCCCAACCTTAACTCATGAAATTCCTTGGTGTGAACATCATAGTATATTTTAGTCACATAACGATATTTAAACTGTATTTGGAATTCCTCCCACATATATTGTTTTCTCCTCAAAGGTGTTGCCACTCACTGCAAAAATTGTTTTCAACTAACCAAAGTATAAAAGAACATAAGAGTTTTCAGCCATCTCACAAGCCACAAAAGACCTCAAAGCTAAATTGGACCCCCTCCAATGGATATTTCTCGGAATTAGCTTTCCAATGGTATATGGAACTCCTCAAATGGACTCTGGAATCAAAACCTAGAGCAGATTGAAGTTACCCTTGAAAAAACATAAGACAAGGAGAAAATGCCTAAGGGTAAAATCCTTGGTCTCGGCATATCGGCAATCCAGCAAATCAGAGGTCCTGATGATCTGTAAATGACCACTATAAAGAAATTTCGGGGAAAGAGGGTCGACAGTGCAAAATGCCAGGGAATGCCTCAAAAAGCGTGACAAAGAAAATCAGCGAAAAATCAAGGGCAGGACTAGGCCTTTTTCTCTCTCCTCCAATGGGACACATGGCAACGTAATATTGGCTTTGATACATGACACAAAGCGATGCATGATTGGTTTTGATAAGGGAAATGGGGAAATTGATATCAGCATGAGATGGCAGTACAATGGACACGTGGCAAGTATATTCGGCATTTTGAGGGGTCATAAGGGGCCAATCAGCGCAACATGTGTCACCACTCAAATTTCACACATGGAAGAGTGATGATGTTAATAATCGGAGATCGGTGTTTGTAGGATGAGGCATGTTGTTACATCAAAATTAAAACCCTAATTGTGATCCGCCGATAAAGGGTCTCTGATACAGGGGTTGGCCCGCGGTCACATAAAGAGCTGAGGAAACTAGGGCTAAGCATAAAGGGTGATCGGTGATCGTAAGTTTCAGGAGGATGCACCAAGGTCATTGATAGGAAATCACTGATTTTCTGGCCTCCAATATGTGGGCTAGTGCACAATCAAGAAGGAATTCATGAACCAGGGGTAGAGAATAGTTTACAAAGGAATGATATCCCCGCCAAGAGTCTAAAGGCCTTAATGCCTTAAGGGTAAGCTCCTAGTCATGGCCCCCAGTCATATGAGAAGAAATGAAGAAAGGGGTTAAACCAAATGGGGCCAAAGGAGATTGGGACTCGCTATTTTGTAACACCGTTAAGAGTAAAAGTCTCGATGTAGTAGAGTCCCAGAAGTATGGTACAAAACTCTGAATGCGTATGGCTCTATAGTTGCAGAATTAAATGAAGACATAGAGAAGCGGTAAATCAGTATGGGGGGCTCAAGAATACTTAATGGCTCAGCTTGGAGCTCCACTTAGGCATACAATGAAGTACTATCAGGAAAATATCCACTTCTGCTCTGTGACAATCCACCAAAGTTAATCGCTACCAACTCTAGAGAGTGGTGAACTCAAGCAGTTAAGGTGAAACGAATGGGAATCGGCTGAGCAGCTAGAAGAACACATTGTGGTAGAACACATGGCCTAATCAAGGGCCTTCACAGGAATGATAAAAGGATATTTTCCTCAATCATATTTCAGTTTTTCTTATTTCTGTTTATTTTGTAATTTCTGTTTATTTTCAAGAAAGGAATCAAATGCTTGGTAATCATTTTAGGTAGCACAACTATCACATGCAAAGACAGGTAGTCTATCAGAATACTGGCTCTTGGCTAAGATATTTTGTAAATGATTCATAACTCCCCCGCTCCTAATAAATAGGGGGAAGAAACTCTTAATAGAGGTTCTGAAATTTTGCACCCGATGTGGTCCAAATTCTGTGATTCCACTTTGGTTCTAACTACTTGTTCATGGGGGACTCAAGAAATGTATGGCTAAATGTAATGGAATGGTATATTGGACTCATTTTGAGGATTAATGAAACTATTTGGTGATTCCAATCATGGTTATAAGTAGTATATTTTCCCCTCTATAAATATCATTTCATGTATCTTTATCTTCTACTGAAATTGTGTAATGAAGTTCCCGGTCTCATTCTCTCATGGTTATATGTATGTTACTAAGTAGTAACAGTGTGTTATTTAAATATTTACTTATGTACCTTTAAGAGCAAAGATTTACATATGTTGATTAGTGATAAGTGTATCCATGAGCTATAGAACATGAAACCTTAATTTGTGGTCTGCAATGGTTGTCATTCCATCTCTTCTTCCTTCCATCATTCTGTCGAAACATTGTTTCTTAGGATTTTGTCTTGTTTACAGACCTATGCATCTATTTCCTTCCTTTCTCCCCTCCTTTTAACCTTTACTACAACTCCACCATTAAGTTGCTCATTGTTTTATGTCAACCATCAGAACAAGACATTCCTCCTTGAGATTAGCACAATTCACCCCTGTATTTGGATCCATGTACCTTCTTGAGTTCACCTTGATGAAAGACTATTGAACCAAGCCCCCTTTATTTTCCTTTAAAACTACGTGACAATTGGAGTGAAACACAATCCCTCAAATAATCCTAAATGCACTTCTCTCTTTAAGATGTTCTAGGCACTAGTCTACAATCAACCAAGAGATTGTCTTTAGGAAGTTTTATATATCTCCTAAAGTGCTTGTGTTACAGGTGCTAGGAAAAGAGACAACGTCTTTTTGTCGCCATTGCTGTGGAATGTGTTAGAATATTTTTCCTGGGGTACAAAAAATCTTTACATTCCCTCTATTAGGTGAGCAAGGAAAGTGTAGGTTGAAGATCTCCCACCTTTGCGACTCCTCTTTTTCAATTTTATGGTAAACATCTTGGTGAATCCACTATCTATATCTCTATTTGATCATTAAGGATTTCAGGATTTCAAGCAACCTCATACTTGCTCTAATGCTAAAGCAGCCAAAAACATTCTCTACCTTTGAACCTGAGATCACTAGCCTAGGAAGGTTTTCAAAATGGCCATTCCTACATTCTTAGCCAACAAATTCGCCCCACTAGATTTTTTTCTATTACTGGTTATCCCAATCATGTCCCTTTGTTTAATGAATGAAATAAATATTTGCCTAGATTCAGTGGAAACATGGATAAAAGGCTAGACTAGCACCTTAAGGATTTTCATGAATGCACAGAATAAAAGGGTATTATTTTTGAAGATGCGCAAATGAAATTGTTCATGTATTCTTTAGAAGACGATGTTAGAATTTGGTACAGAACAATACCTCGTGGCGACATATCTTCCTTAAAGATTTTTCACATAGCATTCAATCATTATTTCACAATATTATATCCTTTGTATGTTATGTTTGAATATTGTTTTGCATATTACAATGAAGAAATTTTCCTGAGGTCGATGACCCTACCAAAGATATTTGTGGACCTCCGCTCCAAGAAAACATATACTCACATCAAGAAGCATCACCAAATGACTAAGAAATAGAAGAAGGATACATCATAGAGCTGCAAATAAACCCTCAAATATCTCATTCAACCAAAATTGAAGATTCTCCTTCTTATGATATATATGACTCTGATGGAGATTCAAGTGATGCAAAACCACAAAAGTCCAAGTCATGGGAAACTGCATAAGAAGAGGAGGCCCACTAGGATGTCAAAAAAGAGGTTCCAGTCCATGATTCACATCCTTCACCTACAGAACAAGTTCAAGAACCTCCTCCAATTTATGATTCATAATACTAAGAGGAGGATGAGATGGTTACGGATGTTCAAAGGGAGTGGTTTACTAACAAGTGGGGAGAAGGCTTCCAGCAACAAGCTTTCCTTGAAAAATCTAAGGCTGAGGAGCTGTACATTATTTGTGGCTACCCTGACCAAAAAGATATTGGTCAGCAAACATTTCATGAAAATAGGGCAGCTGCAAATTTTTCTTTTCAATTATATGACCCTGTAGTTGACTACATGAGCACATTATTTGGTCATCAACAAAGGTTGTTTTTGGAGTATGCATCAAGGTTTTTTTTTGAAGATTTTCATGGTCTGTGCTTATTTTAATTTTTAAATTTTAGCAACATGGAGGCATTAGGTCTAGCACCCAAATGCTGACTTGGTTCCATTGGAGGGTTGAACTCACTTAGCTAAATTGATTCCCTATACATAAGAAGAAGTTGTATATATAAATAAGCTCACTAGCTGAGCATTTAATTTTCATTTCTTAGAATTTATATTTTAGCATTTCAATTTGATGAGGAAAGGACTCCCTGTAAACAAAGTTCCATGGATATTTTTTGGTTATATAAGTGCAATATAATTTCTAAATCCATGCCCAATGGTGAAGGTTACTGGTCTGCAGTTTCTCAACACCTTGTCAACATGACACTATCCCCAATTAGAGCCAATGTTGTCACTCACTGCAATATTTGTTTTCATCTAACCAAAGTACAGAAGAATAGAAGAGTTTGCAGAAATCTCCTAAGTCACAGAAAACCTCAAATATAAATCAGACCCCTTCCAATCGATTGTGCCTGGAATTAGCTTTCCAACAGTATATGGAACTCCTCATATGGACTCTGGAATCAAAAGCTAGAGCAGATTAACATTACCCTTGAAAAACTAGAAGATAAGAAGAAAATGCCTAAGGGTAAAATCCTGGGTCCCAGCATATCGACAATCCCAGTGATCTGCAAATGACCACTATAAATAAATTGCAGGGAAAGAGGGTCGATAGTCCAAAACATCAGGGAATGCCTCGAAAAATGTGACAAAGAAAATCAGCAAAAAACCAAGGGCAGGTCCAGGCCTTTTTCTCTCTCCTCCAATGGCACACGTGGTAATGTAAGATTGGCTCTGATACATGATACATGTTGGTGCATGATTGGTTCCGATAAGGGACATGAGGCAATTGACATCAGCATGACGTGGTATTACAGTGGCAACATGGCAAGCATATTCAAATTTTTGGGTGGTCATAAAGGGCCAAATCAGGGCAACACATGTCACCACTCACAAGGTGACACGTGGTGGAGTGATGATGTCACTAATTGGATAAGTGTTCACAGGATGAGGCATGTTGTTACATCAAAGTTAAAACCCCAATTTTAATCCGTTGATAAAGGGTCTCTAATACAGTGGCTAGTCTGTGATCACATAAAGAGTCGAAGAACCAAGAAATAAGCACAAAGGGTGATCGATGATCACGAGTTTATGGAGAATGCACCAAGGATATGGATAGGAAATTACTGATTTTCTAACCTCTCATATGTGGGGTAGCACATGATCAAGAAGGACTTCACGAACCAAGGGTGGAGAATAGTTTATAAAGGAACGAAGCCCCAGTGGGAGTCTAAAGGCCTTAGCGCCTTAAGGCTAAGCTATTGGTCATGGCCCCCGGTGATATGAGAAGAAATGCGTAAATTGGCTAAACCAAAAGGGGCCAAAGAAGACCGGGACTCTCTATTCTATAACTCCTTTAGGAGTAAAAGTCTCGATGTAGTAAAGTCCTCGTAGTATGGTACATAAATATGAATGCGTATGGGTCTGAAACTACAGTATTAAATGAAGGCATGGAGCAGCGGTAAATCAGTATGGAGGGGTTCAAGAAGACTTAATGGATCAGCATGGAGCTCCACCCAGTCATAAAATGAAGGAATGTCAGGACAATCTCTGCTTCTATTCTGTGACAAGCCACCGTAGTTGATCGATACCAACTCTAGAGAGTGGTGAAGTTAGGCAGTTAAGGTGAAAGAGATGGGAACCAGTCGAGAAGCTAGAGGAACACATTATGGCAGAGACGTGGCCTGATCAAGGGCCCTCACAGGAATGACAGAACTATATTTCCCTCACCAATCTTTTAGTTTTGCTTCTTTCTATTTATTTTATAATTTTTGTGTATTTTCAAGAAAGGAATCAAATCCTTCATAATCATTTTAGCAGTAGAGATATCACACGCTAAGACAGCTAGTCTAGTGGATAATTGACCCTTGGCTGAGATATTTTGTAACTAATTCAAATATCCACCTCTCCTGATAAATAGGGGGTAGAAACACTTAATAGAGGTTTCAAAATTCTGTACCCACAATGATCCAAATTTAGTAATTCCACTTTGGTTCTAACTGTCTGTTCATCAGGGATTCGAGTGATGTATGGATAAATGTAATGGACTGGTATATTGGACTCATTTTGAGTATTAATGAAACTCTTTGGTTATTCCAATAATGCCTATAAGTAGTATGTTTGCCCCTCTGTAAATCTCATTTCATGTATGTTTCTCTTCTACTGAAATTGTGTAATGGAGTTGTTGGTCTCATTCTCTCATGGTTATATGTATGTTGCTAAGTAGTAACAATACCTGTGTTATTTAAATATTTACTTATGTACCTTTAAGAGAACAAATTTACATATGTTGATTAGTGATAAGTGTATCCATGAGCTATAGAACATGAAACCTTAATTCGCGCTCTACAATTCCTATCATTCCATCTCTTCTGTCTTCCATCCTTCTGGCATAACATTGCTTCTTAGTAATTTTTTTGGGTATAGCCCTCTGCATTTATTTCCTTCATTTATCTCCTCCTATTCACCTTTACTACAACTTCAATATTATGTTGCTCATTGTTGTGTGTTGGCCATCAGAACAAGACATTCCTCCTTAAGGTCAACCCGATTCACCTCCTGCATTTGGATCCATGTACAAGCTTGAGTTCACCTTGAGTTCACCTTGATGAAAGACTATTGAACCAAACCCCCCTTTATTTTCCTTTAAAACTACGTGACATTTGGAGTGCAACATAAGCCCTCAGATAAACCGGGGTTGTCTCTAGGAAGATTTCTATATCTCTTGAAGCACTTTTTCTACATGTGCTAGAAAAAGCAACAACACAAGGTACGCACACTTTTGGCCTCTTTCCACTAGAGAGAAGTGTTGCCTTGTAGTTGATAGATGGCCAATCTAGCCTTCAGATTACAATCATACTCATACACTTGAAAACACTTGGTCATGTTTAGGAGTCAAGCCTCTGCATCCTCCTCCTTTTCCCCATCAATAGTAGGAGGTTTTGTCTTCCAAAACTGCCCTTGCAGTTCCATCATCCTCTTTGTCTTATGTGCTTTTGGACAAGTCCTATCAGAATCACCTCCGCTTTCAGACTTCTTTGTCTCCACCTCAACATGTGTTCTTTTTGGTACCTCAGGTTTGTTTACTCTTTGACTAGACTTTTCCGTCAATTCTCTTATCATTATTTCTTTCTCTTCACTATCTTTTAGCAAGCATTCATTACTGCTCCTGAGATGAGCCAACTCTTGTTGTAAGTCTCTGATAACATTCATAAACTAAGAGGTTGGTGGGGTACTTTCATTCGCAAACTCCATGTACAATTCTTCACCAAATGTAATGGCTGGAGGGGAATTCGTGGCCATTTTGTTGTCACTTGCTTCACTCAAGTACTTTCCAAACTATAAAAATTGTATCAAAAACTCATATAAACATATTTCATCTTAATATGATGGTTCCTTTTAAGCCCAACGTTGAAACTGTGGCTCTGTTATCATTCTGTCATGAACCCATATATGGATTTTTTTTTCATTACTATATATATATAGTGTGATATGTGTCATTTAATATCATTTAAATGTTCTACAAAATGTATGTAAACCTTAAGAAATGGAAATGACTTTGGTAATATATAGTCTCATTCTTCTTCCTACATTAAAACTTGGCTGTAAAATGTCTAGCTTAGAACCACACTTTAGTCTAGAAACTAAGTTGCACGAACTATGTTATATGAGGTTAGGTTGCAAGTGTAACTCTTATCTACGGATGCTTATTATATGTCACTATAATACATTGCTTCGTTCTTGGAAATTACTATAAATCTATTCCACCTTTAATCCTATGTCCTCTATCCTATAACATAAATCAAGGGTCGCTTTTCCATTGCATGGTTCTACCTATACTATTAACCCACTCTGGAAATAACACAACACAATTTGTTTACTGGAGGATATAGTTGAATATTCAAGACCAAACTCTCACCTGGGGATCGTCGCCCATATATAGGGCTCAACATTCACCACGTAACCCCCTCCACTTGTCCATCACGTGATCTTCGCATGTCACCATGCATTTGAGAATGCGTGGACGGTGGAGATTCATTGAAACGATCCAAGGGTGGAGACACCTTCTTGAACTGCTAACCCTAATTGTTTGGGATCATTCTCTCATTTTCTTCATTCTCTTATTGATTGTTCGGTTTCCCTTCCATTTGAGTCTTCGTTGAATGCCTCCAGGAGGTTTTCCATAAGCTCTAGACTTTGTATTTTCTGGCACCTATAATCTTTCTCTGGTATGCATTGATGTCTCTGTTTATAGTTTGTTGCATTGGAAATCTGAGATGTTAGCATCTGGATTCTCCCTTTTGTTTTCCAATTCGTGGTGTCTTCTTCGTTGCTCTACTTAGAGCTAAAGCATTTGAGAGGTCAATTTTTTCTTTTCAATCTGCCCTTCATTTATTTCCATTTTATTTTTAATGTTCAATCCCTCCAAAGTTATACGTATAGGATAAGTCTAACTGTTTGGCTCTGGTCTCTTGTGCTTTGTATATGGTTACCAGTGTGCTTTGTGGCCGAGTTTATTTTTCTCATACTCTGGGTTCCTAAGTCAAATCCTTTTGGGACCAATGAGATCGCTCTCCACCAAACTTATTTCCAGTTTTCCATAATTAGTTCTGGCCTCTTGTTATTCATAGGTATGCTATGTATAGGAAATGTACTTGGGTTTAATCGTTTTATAACTAGTGCTAGTTAAGATACTAATTTATTTTTTGTACACAATTTCCCCATCGAATGACACGTTCACCTAGTACTAAAAAGAAATGGATTGTACGATAAACTAAGTAAGATATATGTATTTTTTTCTTTACCTTCAATTACATCTCTATGCAATGTTGACTAGCGAAAGGGTTCTCTCTGAAAATGTCAGTGTACACAATTTTTGATTCGCAGAGTTAGGGTGTTGGCTATAATGAACCTTCTCTCCGTGTTATTTTTTTTTGTTTAAAAGATACCCCTGTAATAATTTGCGTACTAAATCATTTTGAGGTTTTTAGTACAGGGAGGAAAAATGTTGAAGGTGTTCACCGCCAAGTATACCCCTTCCATATACCATGCTCACCTCCCTTCCATAATTATTTCCCTCTCCATTTTTGGATTACCTATCTCTTTCCATATTTTGGTTTGCTTGTATGTCGAAGCGCATATGGTTTTTACGCCCTATACTTACATAGTTCTTTAATATATAATTCAAGCTTCCAACATGATAGGTTGGTCTCCATGGCTCCCGTCACTCACTGGTTGACACCTTCAGTGCACCTTGAATCATGAGATTTACATTTTATTTGGCTTGGTTTGGTGTGTTTTATTGCCAACCCTTTGGTCCCTAGCTTCTCACAACAGGGAATTTTGAGTTTAGTACTTAATTATATATTAGGACTCTTCATCTCTGTTGTAGAATAATTTTATAGTAACTCAGGATTGTGAATGATAACTTATCTTGTAATACTGGTGAAATTTTCAGAGGGAAATTGAACCCCTCAACCTTTTCTTTTATATAATGCAACTTGTTTTTCTTCACAATCGCTTTTTGTTAACAGAAAACCAAGGTATTTATTTTGCATAAAAGTTTTACCAAATTTGCATGCTACCGAGAAATTCAATATGTGATTCTAGTGCGAGGAGAAAGATTTTATATACATGTATTATTTCTTTCTTTTGTTCCACTGAACCTAAATTTCTCTCATCTATAGATATATTTTCTTCTAATTCTCGTTTAGGAGTAGCACTAGATTATAGCTGGCTAAGGACATATTTGATCTTTTTATGCAATTGTGTTTTATTTTGAATCAAGATATTTCTGGATTTTTATAGTTAATATTATTCATTAGGTGAGATAGCTATTCCTTATTACTTGAACTGTCACATATTAGTGAAAAGAACTATGTAGCTCATGCAATCGATCCAATTCTTAAGGAACTTATTTATTATACTCTAAGAAGTTTCCATCGCTGGCCCTAACTTGAAATTCATTAGTTTCTTTTATTGGTGTAAATATGTTCCATATATAGCATATCTAGTCCGGGATAATCTCAATTCTTATTATATCTTAGATAGTATCCATATTATGGGGGACATGGTCGCATTTTATTTGAATAACTGGTTCTTGCCTTTTGACATTTAACCCCATCAAATCCTATGCTAAGATTTCCAGTACGCTTATGGTGAGGATTCCATCAACTTTTGGGCGAGTCGAGCCCATTAGTTTTCGGTTTCAAAATTTATGGTTTTTTTTAAATAGGGACAACTGCATAGGCTTGTCTCTCGGCTATAAATTATAGGTTAAGTGTTAGGCTTGAATTAGTTTCTGTAACAAGTATAGCCTCATAATTCGAATGATACAGTCTCGTGAGGTGACTATCGTGTTGGGGGTTATATGAGAACCCTCCTCTGCACACTCCTAATTAATGTACCAAGGTTCCTCCCTACAAGGAGTAAGTGCTCTCCTTAGAAATCGAATTTGTTCCATACTACCTCTTTTACCAACCAAAAAGGGTCTATAACTATTTTAAACAAATAATTTAATTTGGTCTTTTCTAGGCACTAGAACCCAAAATGTTTGCCTATTGTTATGATGGCCAGATAGGGTGATTCACTGTGATCTTGAATTGTGACAAAAATTGATTTGAAGTTTCCCATCTGAATTCCAAATAATTGTGGATATATTTATCTCTTAACTATAATAGTTTATCCCATAAACCACTATCTAATGCATGTATAAGTAAACACTAATGTCAACATAATAATCATAGAAAACAATATTTATTGTATATATTAATAAAAAGAGTTGCTAAAATTAAATACATAGTGTCTATCCATCCTATAACTACTAGATCACATATTTGATCAATTCGCACAATACTTATACCAAACCTATATAAAAAAAGAAATCAAACCTAACATAAATTATCACACAGTGTCTACGAATTCTTCTACTGCCATCTCACACATTTAATTAATTATTCAGAATGCATATGCACATAATTTGTATACTAACAATAAACAGAATTTATAATTGTGTACCGACTAGAAAACCCACTTGGGACAACTACTTTCCACCCAACCATGAACTATTACCACCATTTCCCCCTGAGTTGAGACATCATTGTCATGGAATCAATAACCTCTCCTCCTGATTCCAGATAATGTGTTTTATACACTACTTCCCTAACAAATTTTTTCATTAGCAGCGTCCTGCTTTTCA
Organism: Pinus taeda; assembly: GCA_000404065.3. Classification (NCBI taxonomy): domain Eukaryota; kingdom Viridiplantae; phylum Streptophyta; class Pinopsida; order Pinales; family Pinaceae; genus Pinus; species Pinus taeda. The sequence goes on along the minus strand of APFE031304095.1, from coordinate 8,339 downwards.
TGGGTCTACCAGCCCACTAATTCAGGTTTTCTTTTCTTTTATTTTATTTTTTTCGAACAAGGCATTTCCTTTTTTTTCTTGAAGTCCACTTTTCTCTCCCGTGATGCTTTATTCCACCTTTTTTAGTGTTTTTCTACAACTAAGGGATTTAATAGATTTTCTCTCCCATCATATTAAATCTTATTGGTTAACTATTTTGATCTCATCCACCAATGCGGTTTCCGGATCCTAGCAAGACTCTCTTAACTCTAGTGTTTCTTTCCCAAATAATTTCAAAATTTTCTTTTTAACTAATAAATTTCATTTATTTCATTTCCATACTTCATTATTCACCTTAATTCAAATTCATCATAGCTTCCTAACTATCACATCTAAAAATCATTCATTCTAAAACAGAAAAATACTTACATAAAAACAAAGGAGTATTACATGCACTATAGAATATCATAAATGTAAGCTTCATTTTAATAATATACTTTGATAAAAAAAATACGCCAATCAAATGGTATAGGATTGGCTTAGTGGCTAAGCCAACGCTAGCCACTAAGCTAGGGTTTTGACAAAAGCTATGAGCTTAGAATTTTAAATGGAAAGTTTTGAGTATAAATGTTATAATTATTGTTCTTAATAATTATGCAAATAGGCGTGGTTTATATTGAAATTGGATTTGAGGAATTTCAAATCATTAAATTACGAATGGTGTAGATTTTGTAGTTTAAGTATATTCTTCCTCTAATACATGAACCAAAAGACCATATAAAAAATGTATAAATAGTTTTATGTTTCTTAAATTCTTAGCAACTTTAATTTATTAAAAAAATATTTATGAGAGATGGTTTTCTCGTCATTCTCTGCACTAACGTGGCTAATGCTACACTCCTTGATTACACAAAACGTTTGGCCGTAACATTTCCATACTCCTCGGTCATAAAATGTGGCTTGGGGGTCATACTCATATTCACATTTGGTTGTCACATTTGATTTGTATTGGATTTCAATTTCGTTAGCCAAATCCATTCTAATACATAACCACCTTCTTCAATTCAACGTTGGTTGGTAGTAAGAAGATTTATCTAGGCTATGATCATTTAATCAATTTCAAAAAGTGCTGAGGGAGGTTGTAAGTATAACCCGCTGAGAAAAATAAATATGATATACATACAAACTCACAACAATCCTTGCAACAATTGCTTCCTTTGTGGCCTAGTGGTGGCCTTGGCTACATCCCTTCTCTATGAGTTTGATACATTTTGTACTTAATAGTTGAGGTAATCCATTAGTTTTTGTCGCGCCTCTCTCAACTATGGCAAGGACTTCAGGCGTCTAAGACTCATATCAAGATCACACAACCATAAGTTGCAAGGGTTAATATTGATATATCAAGATCACACAACCGTAAGTTGCACGGGTTAATATTGATATATTTCAAGATTTAATAAAAAGAATTTTCTATGTTTAACATCTTTACCAAAAATGTTTATAAAAAATATTAATGTATATTCATTAATATTTAAGATATAATAAGAAGAAAATTCTTCACTTAATTAAAGTTATAATTATTTATTAGTTTCTTAATTAATTATTTAGTTAATTAATATACAAGCTTAAAATTTATCTATTATTTTAAAAATATTTCTCTCTTATTTATATAGATATTCTTAATCTATGAACCATCATTAACCATATAACCTAATACAAATAAATTAACATTTAGAGGTAAGGTTTCTATTAATATTTAGAATTAGGATTTTGGTTGAATAACATTTTTAGAAATTGAGTCTATATGTATAAGTGAAGATTGTAACCTATGTTACCTACAATTACAAGATCAGCCATGATTACAAGAGTAGTTGTGCTAGTTAGTTTTTAATTGAAAAATAACCAAGGCAGGCTTAGAAGTATAGGTCCTTAAGCGGTTCATTTCCTTCATGTCCATCATGGGAGGTTCGTTTCCTTTTTCCCTATTTTGACTCTGCATTGATTTATTCGCTACATAGATCAACCATGATTACAATAGTAGTTGTGCTAGTTAGTTTTTAATTGAAAAATAACCTAATAGAAAATAAAAAGGCAGGCTTAGAAGTATAGGTCCTTAAGCGGTTCATTTCCTTCATGTCCATCATGGGAGGTTCGTTTCCTTTTTCCCTATTTTGACTCTGCATTGATTTAATCGCTACATTAAATTGCTTAAATTATTAAACTAAATATCAATATAATTACATTTTTAATTTAATTTTCCATTGATTCATGCTCCAACTTCATAATTTCTGAACAGTCTGGGCGATTTCATAGTGTCTCTGCAGTCGATAAATTCTTTATTTTTAATCTATAGCGAAAGGAAGCGTTCTGTAAATTTTTTCCTTGTATTTTACATTTAAAACATATCTCTGTAACTTTCGTGGATTGCAATTCTTTTTAAAGAATATGTTTTGTAGACATAGTAGTAATGCAATTTCCACTTACAATGTATGTAGGCATACGTTCTTGCTCTCCACTTCTCTGTAATGGGTTTGCTGATCTTTCTCATGGTGGTGGTGGTGCTCGTGTTTCTTGTGAGTCATCTTTTCCAATGATTAGAACTACAACTGATTCGATCGGAATTGAAACTAAATGGTGGTGGTGCTCGTGTTTCTCTAGCCTCGCAATAGTTTAAAGCTTCGAACATGAGGTGGGAGAGGAGACCGGACACTGGCTTTGATTATATAGCCGGCGTTGGAATCTTGGATATCAAGCAAAGAATAACGCGTACATCCATAATCAGCAATTAATAATGGATACGGGTGATTAACAATTAATAATGGATTATGGTCGTCAATACAGGAGTTATTTATGGTGCGAATTTTTGGAGATTCAGGTGACAAAATCCGGCGGAAGAAATTGAGGTTAAATCTTGATTTGTTGTAGTTAAAATGATTTTTTAACTTCATATTTGGATTCAGCACCCTGGAAAACCCAGGGGAGGCTTTGATTGTGCAGAAATTAGATATCAAACTTGCTATTCCAATAAATTGCTGTCAGATTTTGACTAAAAAAACCACCGGAAAAACTTTTAAAAAATCGCATTATAGACAACTCCGTCAATAAATCCCATGCTATCGGACCATAAATGAACGGCGGGTGTATATGCCCACTGTTCAATTTCGGCCTTAGCAAAATCGAACCGTGAACCAGCTGTTCATTTATGACCCGATGGCATGGGAAATATGGCTTGCCGAGCATGATTATTCAAAGCGTGGGAAGTAAGGAGAGCTCAACGCGTGGGAAGTAAGGAGAGCTCAACAAGCAGGTACAGGTGACGGAGTATCTGAAACAGGAGAATGGCGTAGTCTAACCAGGCGGAGGAATTGCCCGGGAATGGTAACCGGTAACCAGGCGGAGGAATTGCCCGGAAATGGTAACCGGTAGGAAAGCATTCTGATTCAGATGACAGAGAATGACAAATAGCGCTTGAGTGGGATAGTTATCTCGACGTGCAGACCCATCCGGCATCCGATAACCGGTCCTATCTCTGGCAACGTTTGCGTCAACCTCCGTTAACTCTCCCTGTGGTGAGTGATGTGCACCATGTTCATTCATGTTAATCATCATGTTAGTTATGGCGGGATAATGAAATTTTGAAATTAAGCCGTGTTTTCTTCTTTTAAAAACCAAATCAGAAATCTGGTCAGTGATTCTAAAAAAACTATTCTTTGCGAAAATCAAAGAATCTTTCAGCTCTCTAACATATTATGGCATCCTCCACTTTATTCTGAGGATACTCTTTGTGTATGGGTTTTTCTTTATTCGTCAGAGCAGTCTGTGCCGTCAATTTTATTCCCACAGGAGATCGATTTTCTTTCTCTGCGAGCTAAGTTGTGCAAGGTTTTAGCATTTTTGTATTCTTTATTTTGATTCTCGAGGCCAAATGATTATTTTCTTTATTTTTATTTTCAGGAAAGACATGTCTATTTTATAGAATTTTTCCTATACTTGTATGACGTTGATGATACGAACATTGAAATGTGGATCTCACAGGGATTCTTGCGGTGTCATTTGACATATCCTTTATAAGGCGTGAAGATTGTGTTGTGGTTTTATTGACCGAGATTAAAGGCTATTTTCCGGTCTTTGTCTAATGTATAAGGTTTGGTTCGGTAATCTCAAATGGTAATGTAATGGAATGTAGATAGAATTTGGTTCAATTTTTTTTTACATATAATTTAACAAGTTACTGGTTTAAATTTTCAAATGCGAACATTTACTGGTTCATTAATGAGATTGTCAAGGTTGGAGTCTATCATTTGCTTACCCAATAGCGTGGTTCATTCAACCCGGTGGAATGGCTACCGGACAGACATTTCCAACCCACTGACGGTGCAGTTTTGCACTGCTTTGGCCTTGGTTTTGCACAAAAGGGCTGTGGGATTGATGATGAGTGCCCTCGCTGACATTTTCACAACTTCTACAGCACCTTGCTTGTATCGGCACTTGGCACCCTGCTTGTATCCGCACTTGGCTGTAATCAGTTCAAAATGGATTACAATTTGATTTCTTTGTGTACTATTGTTGGCAGTGACACCAACTCTAGTTTTCCAACAAAATTTCAGCGGAATAATGCAACTGAGAAACGACACAACGATAGGGGGGTTTGCTCAGATTTAGCTTTTGGATTGTGTACCGTTTCAAAATACAAAACATAAGTTTCACTGGACGGTTCAGAATGTCAATCACATTTTGGAAATGAATGAGTTGCTAACATATGGTGGGTTATTTTCGTGCAAACAATTTAGATTACTATTAGTAAGTGGAAGATGATGAATCATGAATATATTACGTGTACTTGGAAATTGGTAAAGAAGAATATTAAAATAAAATATTTTAAAGATTACAAAATTTTGAGCAGTTTGACAAAGGAGTAGTCTATAATGTGAGTTTTTGAGCAGTTTGACCTGACATGTTTATGGATGATTACATGGCATAGCCTATTTTGGCAACTTTCCACCACCTCGATAAACTCACAATTTCATTTTCCGTCTATTGTACAACTCTCCTGATTTGCAATCAATTCTTCCCTGATCTCGGCCCGCTAATTTGAATTTTAAATTGGAGTAGTATATATTGCGACTTTTTGAACTTCACATGACCTCCTTATGGATGGTTATACATGCATTCCATAACATGTATTCAACATCACATCCAATATTTTCAACGTTTTTGTCTAATTTTCTGATGATCGCTGAAACAGGTTAATATGGTCGACAAGAGCTCATTAGCCTGTCATAGGGTATTAAATGACTGATTAGTTGCATGTTTTTTAACTTTATAACACACTCGCGCACATAACGAGATAAATGAAAAATAATGAAATGTGTTATAAAATTAAAAGCATGCAGCTAATGAGTAATTTAATAGGACTATGGTCCGTCTCTATCGCTATCTCCATCACTGCCTCTATCGCTGCCATCATACTGTCTAGACCGTGCATGTAATTAAAGCATGGATCGACCAGCTACCATGTGAAATCTAAATTTTGAATCTTCAAAGTGTTTCTATTTGAAATTTGAATTCTGATTTTGTGCACGGGTACATGAATGTCCATGCCTCGGAGGTTGGCTTCCTGTGTGTTTCTAACTCTTTTGGGTTGGGTGTTGCTGCACAATGGCCTTGCTTTGCTTGTGCAAATCTTCACATCTCATTGAAATTTTTAGTGAGATAGAATTGGCAAGCATCAACAAGAATGTTCCCTCTGGTTATTTCAACGACCCCTATCAACGATGGGATCGCATGAGTGGTAGGATTCATTTGGCGGGTTTCAACTCACAAGAATCAAACAATGAAAGAGAGTGTAAACCTCTGTTTACTCTCCTTAATGTGCAATGAAAAAAAATTCGAACTTTTTTGTCTTGCAGGTTTCGAGAGACTTATATCTCACTATGTAATGGATGAACGATCAAATCCAAGCGACAAACTTTGGCCCTTCTACAAATTACTCATCAATTAAAACTGGTAGCAAATCAGATTTATCAAATCAGTTCTACTCATTTATTTTTTTGGAATTATATGTTGCTAACTCTCTGTTTCATATTCCTATTTTCATATTCCTATAATAATCCTATTGACTAATTTTTTTTTGTCATCCAACAACATATTTTGATAGAGCAGCAAACGCAATGAGCGGTGGATATAGGGCGCACATCGTTCTACAGGGTCACTACATCTTTTCCAAAGAGTTAAGTTTCTTTGCGATCTACAGTTCCGGAAATTACGATAGATCCAGATCGGTGCGAGTCGTGAACCAATTCTGGTTCCCGAATCAAAGTTAGCAGGTTAGAACCCACTCGGAAGTGAAGCACCAGCAACAGATGAAACGAATTAGACAACGTCTGAGAGGAAGCCAGAGGCAAATGGAATAAATTAGATTTTTTGGTTATTAGACTAATTAATTAATGGATAAGACGTTGGTCTATGAAACCAGAGATTCTGGGTTCCATCCGCAATATGGTTGTTTGTTCTAATTTCAGCTTTCTTTGTTGGAATGTTAATTCCAACTGCCGTGCAGGAGCAGCGACGGCATACAATTTAAAAATCGCGTCGGGAGGTCCCATCAGCACAGGCAGGGAGTTCAGTGATTCAGCGATAAGAGATCGCCGATATCGGATCGGCGAAATAGCAGCGAAAGTTTTATTATTACCGATGGGCCGGACCCGACGATGGAATTAATTCCTTGTGATAAATTATCGGGTCCACAAATATTTCGGTATCGGGAAAACCAAGTGGGAGCCTTTTTTTTCATGTGATATGTTGAGTCTCGATATCCCGGACCCGATGGGTATTCATCATTTTGTTTAAAGTCATTTCGGATCCGTGAGTGGCTTGTTTCATATTTTTTATGTTATTATGCATATATTAAAATATATATATCGGAGGTATCGGGCCATGTGTGATCGGGATTTAGGTATCGGGGGAAACCATCGGTGCACATAAGTTGTGTCATGGGATGAAGTCCCGACCCGATAAGAGTTCCAAAAGCATGTTGGATAATGGATGAAGTAAAAGCCTGGGAAATGATTTTGACGTAAATGCTATTCACTGTGGTTGGTAAGTTTTTGGTGAAGTTTTAATTCTTCCTGAGCGGGAGTATGGGCATAGAAAATATCAGTAAAATCATTTAATTCTTACTGTCTCCTTTTTTACGGAAGTATGGCGATGTAAGTCCTCTCTCTGTTTTGTCATATATGAATGTAATTTTTGGTAAATGTAATGGATTGTAATGAGAGAATAGCACAGCAGTGCAAAAAGAAATGTTTTGGACATGTATTTTTGGAGTCACGCAGCAGCGTGAGAAAAAACTCCTGTGTAATTTTTTTTTGGTGAAATGCAAGCGGTGAATCCCTCTGTGAGAGAGGAAGTTTAAAATATGTAAATGCATTTCTTTTTTAATATAAATCCTTGGTGTGTATACACTGTTCTGTGTGCTCATAATCCTTTTTTTTGTTTTCGCTGTGATTAAAATTCCTGTGGAGTGAAAACAGAGCATTGTCTCTGTGTATGAATTTATGTTTGTTTTTTTGGATTTTCCCAGAAAAATCCCCAACAGTGGTATCAGAGCTAGTCCAGGCTCTTTGAAGACAATCAAAGAAGTTGTAGGAAGGATTTTTGTTGCAGCAACTTCTTCAGCAAAGTGAAGACTCAGCAAAAGAATCCAGGTATCTCTCAGACCAGTTTATGTGTTACTGCTGAAATAACAGTCAGTATTTTAAAGACACAGTCAAGGATTTAAAGGCATAGCTGAGAATGCAAGGAATGGCTAGCACAAGCACTAGTATGGGTTTGTTTAACCCTCAATTCCCACAGTTCAATGGGACAAACTATGACTATTGGGCAATAACAATGAAAGCCCTGTTTGCATGTCAAGATTTATGGGAACTTGTTGAAGATGGTTTTGATGAACCAGCAAATGAGACTGAGTTTAACAGATTAACTCAGGGGTAGAAAGACCTATTGAAGAGCAATAGGAAGAAGGATTCAAAAGCCCTTGTATTTTTATATCAAGCCTTAGACAAGAGTGTGTTTCCAAGGATAGCAGGAGCTAAGACATCCAAGGAAGCATGGCAAGCCCTCAAGACAGCCTATCAAGGCATGGAGAAAGTGAGAACAGCAAAACTACAGTTGCTAAGGAGAGATTTTGAGAATTTGTGGATGAAGGAGTCAGACAACATTGACTCATTCTTCACACATATAATTGGTTTAGTCACACAGATGAGGACTCATGGAGAAACCATTGAAGAAAGGAGGATTGTGGAGAAAATATTGAGGGTCTTACCCTCAAAGTTTGATGCTATTGTCACCACCATTGAAGA
>APFE031304093.1:0-18125 GCA_000404065.3 Pinus taeda | reverse complement strand
GGCTTAACTCAGGATTCTTTACATGCGGTAATTGAATATGGAATTAGGAAAGACCCTCCTGGTAATTCTAAGGATGTTATTAGGCAAGACTGTGTTATTGTGCTTAGGAAATATAAGCCTCCTAAAAGCAACATTAGCAAAAATGAATTTCCTTCACTTAAAGCCTGAAGGGAAAACCTTGACATTGTCATGCTAAAAGATCATAAAGGTGGGGTTATTGTTATCCTTGATAAACTTGACTATGTTAACAAAATGATTGACCATATTTATAACAATGGTATTTACATTAAACTTAATAAGAATAAAAAAGAAATCGTTCAAGCCATGAAATCTAATAATACTCTTATTCTTATTAACAAGAAGCTTATTGAAATCAATCCTATTACCCCTAGAATTTATGGCATTCCAAAGGTGCATAAGACTTTAATCCCCCTGAGACCTATTGTTAAGACAATAGGTGGTCTCATTTATCTTCTTGCTAAATTCTTGGCTCAAAAGCTCAAACCTCTTGTTGGTCGCATAGAGCCATTTGTTAAAGACGCTGCTTCTTTTGTCAAAGAGGTGAAATATATAAGGCTTGACCCAGGAGATTTGTTAGTGAGATTTGACGTTGTCTCCCTTTATACTAAAATCCCTATTCATGAGGACATCGATGTCATTAATCAGATCACTGATAATGACACTGTCAAATTGGTTGCTATTTGACTTACCTCCACATTTTTCAGCTTCCAAGGTGAGTTTTTTGAACAAACATATGGGGTAGTGATGGTTTCTCCTCTTTCCCCTACGGTTTGCAACATATTCATGGAAGATTTTGAGACCAAAGCTTTTCCCTCTATTCCATTCTTGCCTAAGTGATGAAAGAGGTTTGTCAACAACAATTGTGTCATTTGGCTCCATGGTCGTGAGAAATTAGATTTGTTTCTCAATCATCTTAATTCCCAATTTGATTCCATCACATTCACAATGGAATTCAACGTAAATGTGTGCCTTCATTTCCTTGATATTCTCCTCTCCAAAATGGATGATGGTTCCATTTATCAATAAGTGTTTCGCAAAAAAAACTCATGCAAGACAATATCTTCATGCCACTTCTCCTCATTTCTTGGCCCAAAATTTAGGAGTTATTAACACTCTTACCACTCGTTCTCTTAGGATTTCTTATGAGAAACACTTTGAAGAAGAGAAATCTAATCTTTTGAAAGTTTCTAAAAATAATGGCTATAGTAGACAACATGGCATCAAAGGATTTCAAAGAGACAGTAAAAAATCCTGAGTTAAGCCTATGCGTGATCATCAAATTTCCAATGTGCAGCTTCCCTTTATCTAGAGGACAACATAAAAGGTTTCTCATATTCTTAAGAAAAAAATAGTTGTTGGTATCTTCAAGCCCCTTAATACCATTAGCAATTCTCTTAGATCTGTTAAAGACTCTGTCAACCCTAAAAACATGAAAGGGGTCTACTCAATTTCTTGTTCATGTGGGATTCTTTACATTGTTGGAAGTTGGAACTGATATCTTCATTAACCAAAGAATCCAAGAACATGTAGTAGACATTAGGCACAATCATTCTCGTTCCTCAACTTTAGCTGAATACGCGTTGAAATCTAAGCACCATGTTTGCATTGAGGATTTGTAGGTCATCGCAAAGGTTGATCACTTCTATCATAGGAAGCTAAGAGAAGCAATTGACATTGAGAAACATGTGATCAGTCGCAACATGGATGATGGCTACAAATTAAGCAAGAGCTGGATCCATGCCCTCTCCTCTTCATGACCTTTTTTATTTTTATTTTCATTTCTATTTGATTTTATCTTGTTATTCTATTTATTTTTATATATTCATTTAACTAAGTTCTTTTAATCTTTTTTTTTAGCTTTATATAATTAATTATTCCCTAATAATTTGACATTTAATAATAAATTAACAATTAACTTTTTTTCTTTTTCTTTCTATTAATACTTATAATTTTAATTTTAATAATTATATTATTAATTAATAATAATATTAAATATTCTTCTATATTTATATAATTCTAACCACTAAATTACTAAACCAAGAGTTAAACTTTCCTTTTTTGTAATTTAATTATTACTTTATTCTATTTTAATTAGTTTTATCTTTATTAATAAAATTAAAAAAAATGAAAATGAAAATAAAAATAAATGAATAAATAATGATTTTTTTTTTCTTATTCCCAATAACTAATTCCCAACAACTAAATTATAGTAACCATTTCCTAGAAATTAGTTCATAATGGCTAACTTCAGACCATGATGCATCTTTATTATTTAAATATTTGGGAGCATTGATTTTTTACCATAATGACTAACTTGAGAACATGATGCATCTCTGTTATTTAAAAATTTGGGAAGATTGATTTTTCACCTTTCTCCTAAGGATGAATCATATTAGTTGGTTTGAAACATGGACCAAATCTCAATGATGTAATTATTTAGGAAAACAATCTCATTATAAATATGAATCACCAAAGTCTAAAATCTAACCAATAATATTTATATTAATAATAAATAAAAATTGTTATTATATATTATAAATAATACTTTATTATTTTATAAATAATAAATAATAATAGTCCATGGGGCTTTGGATTGATGGTGAATGGGTGCACTGCTAAGGCACACCCCCTTGTTTGTGGGACGCAAGGATTTGACTATTAGCATATATACTCTACCCCTTTAGTTTTGATCCTATCACCTCCTAGAAAGAAACAGAGTCTCTTAACCATTAGACCCACTGCAATCGTGCAACTTTTTATTTAAGAAATAATTGATTTTCAGTACATTAAAACTAATTTTAAATATATTATCTTCCCTCCTAACTAGGAGTTATGTTGGAGATGTGTCCATGTTAGTGAATAAACAATTACATGTCAATTCAATTAATATGAATAAAAAAAAATCGTTAATATAAAAAATTAATAAATTAAATAATAAATATATAATTTATGATTCATTTATATTATAAATTTAAAATATTAAACATATAAAAATCAGTAAATTTAATTAATAAATATATAATGAGAATTAAGAATATAATCTATCTATATATATTATTATATATATATATATATATATATATAATATATATAAAGTAATATTATATAATTGTATTTAATTTTGAAGTTGAAACTATATTTAAATTTAATTAACTATCATAGATCCATTTTATATAGGTATTTAATTTGAGTTGAGAGAAATCCAATTTCTTTATTTTCAAATTTATTTTTTTTGGCCAACATGACCAAAATTTCAATTTTGATGACAAATTGGCATCGTTACACAAGCATTACACAGCATACTCGGCTATAGAATGAGTCTCTCAACTCAACAAGCATATGAAAACTTATTAATTGCAATAAAATTACAAGATAATAAGATTCTTAACCATGCATATTCGCTCTCACTTTATCATGTTGATTATTAACCTTTAAATATAATTCGTATGAACCATACTGGGCTAGAGAATGAGCCTCTCAGCTCAATAAGCATATAAAAACTTATTACTTGCAATAAACTTACAATATAATAAGATTCTTAACCATGCATATTCACTCTCACTTTACCATGGTGATTATTAACCATTAAATAGGTTTTGTTACAATGCCATGAACCATACCATGTCTTATCAATAACACATGTCAAAAAAATTATAACTTATCTCATAGTGAATATTTTATAAATATTTTATTATAATTTAATTTTATAACATTCTTTAATGAAATTGAAAAGATAAAAAGCCATAACTACTTCTAAGATAAATCTCAATACTTTATCTTGATTACCATTAAAACTAGTACAACCACACTAAAAATATTATTGTGGTTGATATAGCCCAAGATTTTATAAATATAATAAAAAAACCATTACAACATGAAGAATGGACACATTTACCTCACCATCCATGTATAAAAAGGTTATGGGTCAACCTTCAGGAAAAAAAGATTTATAAATGAATGTTATAAATAATAGTGAGGAACTTATTAGAATTGGAATGATATTCAAATCCAAGCTTCTATAATCCATATTTGGATTATTTGAGAACAATTTTCGAGGTAATCACATTGGTATATTTAGGTCGATGCCTTTCTGTCACGCCCCCAATCTCTTTTTTTCTTATTGGGCGGGTGCGGCACCACCGTGTACGCTTATTGTTCAATAACCACACATATGGACTACGCCTTAATCGAAATTAACATACTTTAACCGTTATCTCATAACCATGTAAAAGCGTTAATCTTTATAATTCTTCATAAACCATTCTTAACATTCACATGCAATTAAACCGAGTAACAAATTGCAAACGACATTCAAGAATGGGAGGTGCAACTCCCGGTAAAGTCTGCCCACAATATATTATTTCAGAATTTCTTCAATAATATTACAATGCAAGTGTGCCTGGCGTAAACCCGAGGCCACACTTAGAATATTACAACAAGGCACAAACCAGCCTTATACATGCACCATTATGCACCTTTGCCCAAGAACGGGTCTCCACATGCTCCTCACAATCCTGCATAATACCATGTGCATAAACCTTCCTCAACCGAGCCACTTCCTACATAATCCAAATCTGAAATGTACGAATCACCCTTCTCCTTCATGCACATAGAAAATGCGCATTTCTTAAGGGCCTTCGCATATCTCCCTTATCCTTATGCGAAGAGGCTTATGAGCGAAAGTCCATGATGTCAAAATGAGCCTCATGCTCCCTCCATATATACGCTTTCCTCATGTGTTAAAGGGGGGGGTGTGCTCCACTCATGGCCGACCCCACCATAAACATACATGCCCACGTATTAACATACATACCCCTCATACATCATGTCGGCTTTGTCTTAACATACGTGCTCACCCCCATATGCTTCATGGCCGACATGTTATGAGCCCATGTATTTTTACTTTATATTATTTTTATTCTCCATTACATGTACGTCCTTCTTATGTTTTAATGGGGTGCTTTACTCATGGCCATCCTCCATTAACATACATATAGGCCACGTACATAATATATATAATCCCATATTTCATTACATGCTTTATCCTTACGTATAAGCCATGTAACATGCTCATGGATTATATTATATTTTATTCATACACATATTTATATATGTGTATAAACCATATGTTATAATTTCTTATTACTCCACGCATATTTCCTTATGCGTATAAGTCATTATAACACATGTTTTCATGTACATAAATATTTCGTCTAACACTTAGCCATGTCCGGGCCTAAGTGCTCTCGTCATGTTTTTATGTCGCACATGTGACGATCTTTCGTCACATGCTGCCCGCCGTCGTTCGTCATCCAAGTGTCAGAGGTTCGTCCATCGTCGAAAACGCACCCGTCGTTGTGCACGGGGCGCTCGTGCCATCGTGCACGTCTGCCCGAGATCCAAGGGCGTTACATCCTCCTCCACCTAAAATCATTGTCGTCCTCGACAACATATCATCTCGGTAGCTCTCCACCAAGATCATCATCAACAGGAAGTCATCTCAATCCATATCTCGTCCTCATGTGAACTGCTGCCCTGATACTCCAACATGATGTCAACATATCTCTGCGCACTGCCAGCTCCCATGTCTGAACTAGTTGGGTAGCTAATCCAACCGTCACGCCCAAACCATGAGAATGCACATCCTCATGTCACCATCAGTCGTTCCTCAAAGCATCCTTGCCACATCCTGAACTCGATCAAGACTCCGTCCTCATAAGTAATCCATGCCCAGGTCCATGAAGTCACCCTCATCCCATCTACAACATGTCCATGACGTTTGGTACCAATGTGCTATATGAAGTTAGCCACATCAATCCCAACATCATCCATAAGTGTAACGTAGTTGAGTCTCGGCTCAACCTATGCCCAAGTGCGCCACCAAGGCATCATCATCATCATCGTGATCCCATCACCTCAAAGTGTCTCATCGATCCTCCACATCAAGTCACTCTTCCAAACCATGATCCTATGCATGTACTCGGAAGTATGCAGCCCATACCGCATCAAAGTTGGAAGTATGCATCGACCTCAGCTCCTCAATGCATCAGATCTCCAAGTCCACCGTACATGAAGTCCCTAAGGTCACGATCATCTCATGTCATCATGAGCACCATAAGCCATCTCCAACCAACATGTCAGCAAGCATACAAGTCTCGGCCACAAGGTCCCTGCAAGATGCCTCAGCTCTCCATGTAGTAGGAATGCTCCATAGTCGCTCATAACTCCATCCAAGTCTCCAACCTGATGTCCATGCCTAAGTTGTCCATGTAGTCCAACCAAGTAGACTCATCACAACAATCGGTCATCCTCATCCAAGCTGCCATCTTCGGTTTAGTGAACTCGGTCACCAACCTCATCATCAAGTCAACATGTCATGAGTCTTCTTCACCATAGTTCCTCCACCTAAGTGTCACCAAGACTTGCTCTTGGTCTCGGCCATGAGAAGTCCACCCAAAACATCATCAAGCGCGTGCCCTCTTCAACTGTCCATGGGTCATGCCGGGCACTTAGCCATGTGGCTAAAGCATGACCCAATCATCCGCAACGATCATCACGTTCCACCCTTGTCACGGGCCCTTGCACCTCTCCTCATAAGGTCACAAGTAACCCCAACAAGTCCTGCAACCGCTGTCAACCCTTGCTTCTCCATACAAGGCTCCATTATGCACATCCATGGTAAGATATCCTCTAGCATAGGAAAACTGGTTTTGCCTCTCCATGTACACGGTCCATCTACCAAATGCCCAAAGGAAACACATGTATCATCATCATGAGGTCCCTCCAAGAGAGCACCCTCATCTATACATGTATGCAAACTGCCCGATCCTGGTCCAACTTGATCAAGTTCAAGTCCCTCCTCGGTCACGGTCATGTCTGCAACATCATCGGTCATCAAAACTTCCTCTTCCTCGGTAGTACAATCAGCAACCTGATCTTGCTCCATTTCCCAACCAAGTTGAAGAAGATCATCTTCAACGTTTTTCTCCAAGACTGCAAGCTCTTCACAAATTCGGGGATGCTCTTTCATTAACCGCTTCAACCTGTATAAGGTAAGCAAGAGCTTCCTTTCACCTTCTTCCAAACTTGCCATGCCTTGTTCTTCGTCTTCCCCGGCTCGTACTTCGTCCAAACGCCCAAACCGTGTATCCCTGTCCATATGTAGTCCCACTGACAAGTGCCCAAATCGTATGTCCAGCACGTAGTACCGTCTGCACTACTCCACGAAACATGGTTCCAACCAGCTTCACCCGTCGTGAACCCGCTCCGATACCATCTGTCACACCCCCAATCTTTTTTTTTCTTATTGGGCGGGTGCGGCACCACCGTGTACGCTTATTGTTCAATAACCGCACATATGGACTACGCCTTAACCGAAATTAACATACTTTAACCGTTATCTCATAACCATGTAAAAGCGTTAATCTTTATAATTCTTCATAAACCATTCTTAACATTCACATGCAATTAAACCGAGTAACAAATTGCAAACAACATTCAAGAATGGGAGGGGCAACTCCCGGTAAAGTCTGCCCACAATATATTATTTCAGAATTTCTTCAATAATATTACAATGCAAGTGTGCCTGGCGTAAACCCGAGGCCACACTTAGAATATTACAACAAGGCACAAACCAGCCTTATACATGCACCATTATGCACCTTTGCCCAAGAACGGGTCTCCACATGCTCCTCACAATCCTGCATAATACCATGTGCATAAACCTTCCTCAACCGAGCCACTTCCTACATAATCCAAATCTGAAATGTACGAATCACCCTTCTCCTTCATGCACATAGAAAATGCGCATTTCTTAAGGGCCTTCGCATATCTCCCTTATCCTTATGCGAAGAGGCTTATGAGCGAAAGTCCATGATGTCAAAATGAGCCTCATGCTCCCTCCATATATACGCTTTCCTCATGTGTTAAAGGGGGGGGTGTGCTCCACTCATGGCCGACCCCACCATAAACATACATGCCCACGTATTAACATACATACCCCTCATACATCATGTCGGCTTTGTCTTAACATACGTGCTCACCCCCATATGCTTCATGGCCGACATGTTATGAGCCCATGTATTTTTACTTTATATTATTTTTATTCTCCATTACATGTACGTCCTTCTTATGTTTTAATGGGGTGCTTTACTCATGGCCATCCTCCATTAACATACATATAGGCCACGTACATAATATATATAATCCCATATTTCATTACATGCTTTATCCTTACGTATAAGCCATGTAACATGCTCATGGATTATATTATATTTTATTCATACACATATTTATATATGTGTATAAACCATATGTTATAATTTCTTATTACTCCACGCATATTTCCTTATGCGTATAAGCCATTATATCACATGTTTTCATGTACATAAATATTTCGTCCAACACTTAGCCATATCCGGGCCTAAGTGCTCTCGTCATGTTTTTATGTCGCGCATGTGACGATCTTTCGTCACATACTGCCCGCCGTCGTTCATCGTCCAAGTGTCGGAGGTTCGTCCATCATCGAAAATGCGCCCGTCGTCGTGCACGGGGCGCTCGCGCCATCGTGCACGTCTGCCCGAGATCCGAGGGCATTACACTTTCAAACGAGCCAATGTGGTTCATCACGAGGAGAAGATGACGATGAACCACACTGGTTGGTTAGAAGCACGTAGACGTAAATTTACCAATGTGATTTCCTCCGAAATTGTTTTCAAAATAATTTAAATAATCTCAAATCCATAGGAAATTGGTGGGTGGGGCGCCACGTGCCATGAATATAATTTTTTTAATTTATTAAAAGTAATGGAACATTTTGCCAAATAAAATTTTCTTATATATAAATGAATGTTATAAATAATAATGAGGAACTTATCATGGAGGAACTTACTAGAATTGGAATAATCTCAAATCCCTAAGAAATTTGTGGGTAGGAAGCCACCTTGCACAAATCTAAGTTTTTAAATTTATTAAAAGTCAATGCAACCTAACAAGCTCTTTAATACACACAACCGTTAATAAACATATGCTAAGTATATTCCCTTGAGAATCAATCTAAGCCCTAAATTATAAAAGTAAAGATAAAAATGAACAAATATTTATCCATTTTAAGTTGAAATAACAAACTTTTAGCAAATAATTTTTTGAATATTCTACAAATATTTTATTGAAGACTTTAATAAAATAAAAATAATATATATATATAATATATATATATATATATATAATATATATATATATCATCTTAACTACACCTCTTAAATCCAAAATCAAGATGACTCTTAGATGTATATACTAATTTTATGATATTTTAAAGAAAAAAAAATTTTAATTAATTTTATTAATTTATTTTGATGAGAGAAAATGTAAAAATAATATGACCATTCCAATGCACAGTCATTCGACAATTTATTTTTGGACCAGACACCCGCATTCCTAAATGAACATAAATGATGTGGGACATGAGTAAAGTGTGAAATTCATATCAATGAACTTTTGTGGTTAACATTGTCTTGAAAGTCGTTGTTCCATCTTTTAAGAAACATGCATTCGTCAATTAACATAATGGATGTGGGATATGAGTAGAGTGTGTGAAATTGCTATCAATGAAAGGTAGTTGTTAGCAATGCCTTGAAAGTAGTTGTTCCATGTTCCATGTTTTCAAGGTATCTCTGTTCATTCGATTTGAACCCGTAAACACAAATAAACATTTCATAAGGGCATTTTTTATATAATTTTATAAATAATTGTCCCCACGCCCAATTGTGGTTTCTATATTACTAACATTAAAAATAGAAATATTGGATCGACACTTCCACTATGAAGTAGAGAAGGGTATTCATCCCATATATAAGTAAAGAGACCATTCTTTCCCAGATACCAAGTCTAAAGTTCACTCAAACGTGAAAGAGAATAAGAAATCATAGGATTTTAGTAGAAATTCTTGAGATTCGATTGCTATCTAGAACATCAAAATTTCAGGGATAATATCAAGGCTCTAAAATATGCCTTCAAAAGTCATTACGCCAAAACTACCAAGGATTTGAAAGCACTAGTAAATCTGATTCAGACCAAATATTAAGCAAGGGAAGGAATTTTCTCTAAGACAAATTTTATTACATAAAACTATAGGCCATGCTTCCTTTGTGAACCCTGCAACATCCCATGATGCACAAAGCTGCATAACCATGCCATTCTTATATTTCCTTTAAAATAAATATCTATTAGAGTTTCAATCATTCTTTATTTAGTATACACTTCAGACAACTTTTATAAAGTAATTTACAAACTTCAGCTAAAATAATAAGCTACCAAATTCATAGCCATATCAAATAATTGGAAACACTTGCATAAGTGGTTGACTAAGGGGTACTTAAACAACTTGAAACATTAACAATCACATATATCATAGGTTCAAGGTAACCATGAAAACACATAAACAAATCAGTGACCATGAAAATACATAAGCCTTAGAAATCCCTCATGGATGATATTGATGCATATGTTTACTCATCTTAGGTCAAACATCATTCATAGTGAAAATATATACAATTAAATATTCTTATTTGTTTAACTTAAATGCATAGAAGTTGAAGGAGGGAATTCAACAATCCACTAAACCATAAGCCAGTCACAATGTAATATTTCTTGTAGATGACCACCCTCTAGCTAGATTCAGAGTCTAAGGAGCTACTTGTTCAAGGGAATTTCACATTCATATCCAGTCATATAGGCAAGAGGAGGAATCTACTATCTAGGTGGTTTATCTCTGGTAGTAAGCCCCATAGTGAATCTCTTCCCCACTAAAATAAATCTCAAGGATTCACCCAAGTATCAGTTGGGGTGCTACTCAGTTGTAGGAAAATGAATACACTATATACATAGTTCATCGATTGGATTTTTAGGGCAAGAACTATAGGCGTTTAGAACTCACTATCTACATGTTTTATAAGCTTACTTTGAAACCACTAGGTGGTTTATTAGCATCCTCAACAAGCAGTTTGTGATTTACCATCTATTTTAGCAAGTGCCACAATGGCTTAATTACCTTCTTAGTGGTTTATTAGCCTTCCAACAATCACCCAAGTGGTTTATCGGCCCATTCAACAAGCTCTAAGTGGTTTATCTGATTTCCAATAAACACTTAAAGATTTATCAACATACTCAACAAGCATTGAGAGAATTAAATTTGCATTGAGCCTTCATTGGCCAACCAACACGGACACGCAACTTTTGGCGAAAACAAAATCACAAGGAATGGTTTTCCAATCATAGAGAATTGGCTTGAGACTCGTACTATTGTTGTTTCTCAAGCACTTTCTCTCTTACGCATACTTAAACAACCTTCTCCCACATCTACCCAAGTAACTGGCCAACCGGGGTAAACATGTGACGAAGAGTTACTATAATATTATTCAACTCCCTATGTGTCAGTTAAAGATGCGGAACTTATTGAACACAACAACACAAACCTTCTAGACCTACTACAAAACCCACAAGAGCCATCCTAACCTTCCAAGTGACTAAACCCTAAGACAAACTAACTTTTTACTGCATTAATCCCCCAGTCGCTCCCATAAGATGGGCATGAGTGCGGCTAGGACCCTCTAGGTCACTCCCAAAACACAGGTATGCCTCTGAATGGGCACTTTCCCAAGTAGTGATTTTCTATGACTCCAAATTTTGTGCCAATTTTTTAGGCCCAAGGCTCAAGCCACTGCCCAGAACTCGATGAGACTTCTAGAACTGAAATATAATAGTGTAACAATGATATAAACGTAATTAATTTAACAACGACTTGACTGGACCCTTACTATCCATGATAAACATTTCGTCAAACATGTCACAAATATGCATTCTACAGGTCTAAACAACATATCTGAGCATAGGGGTCTCATAGCTATATGAGAATCATTAAGAAGCATTGACACATCATCACAATAACTACATCACCCTCTATTAAGTAACATATTCATTGTACATTCAGTGATTAACCAAAACATGATGAGATCCATACATTTTCATTGTCATAAAACTCACTCATAACCAACATATAACCAATAGAAATATCAGATATAACATCCATATAGGCCACATATAAACAAGTACATTTACCCATAAAATACCAATGAGAAATAGATCTGTTATTGATGATTGCATAAGCCGACCAGGTATGGGACATCCATAAACCACCCTACTGTATACTAGGATTAACCAATTCTTTCTTTCAGCTAGTTAGCCCCATGCCATATTCCAAGAATGAATGTGGGATCTCATAAAACAAAGCAATCAAAACCATCTAGGGCTTCTGAAGGCTAAACCACCTCAACCCTCAACTAGTGATTCCACATCACGGTTGGACATCACTAACCATCACTATATTGATCTCTACCCAAGATGTCTAGGGATCCAGAGCGTTTGTTCCAACTAGGGTTTCCAAGACTAGTAACTCAACCCACAGCTGCTATCAAGAATCCAGATCGTTTGTCAAACTAGGGCTTCCAAGACTAGTAATTGAACCCAGCAAGGGCTTCCAGAGTGTTTTTCCAATGAAGGCTTATAGGACTAGGAACTCAATCCAAGCTATTACAGGGCTTCTAGAGTCTTTTTCCAGCCAAGGTTTCTAGGAACTAGTAACTCTACCCACAATGAAACGCACAAGAAAACAAACCAGAAAACAAAAGCAAAACCCATAACACCATGGCTATCTAGGAAACGGAAAGGCTAGGAAAATCCACTGTTAATCTAGTCAATCCTCCATGCCAATGACATATCATAACGAAATAACCACCTGCATAATCCATGCATGCCAAAACTAGTGAGGAAAACATACATGCAACTGAATACCTGCAAGAAAACCCCATTGTAGATGTTGATCCCAGTGTTCTCTTACTCTTTCTTGCTCGTCATTCACCTTCTTCCTCCAAATCCCAAGTATGCCACACTCCTCCAAGAGTGCTCCAAGAAAACTCTAAGTGTCCAAGAGTATGAGAGAGAGAGAGATAGAAAATGGGAGCTCTAAAATTGAACTAATCAAAAGCCATGAACTGATCCTCAGAAGCCTTTTTATTAATGAGGCCTCTATTTCCTTCATTTTCCATTATTTTTCTTCATTTTCCTCCTCACATGTAACATGTGACCTTTCACCTTCCTTTTCTCCTAATTTCCATTGTTTTCATAAATAAATGCCAATAAATGCCACTTTGCCTTTTCAAAACATTAGCCATTTCCTTTTCCAATTTCCATAGGCATTAATTAATCACAAGTAGTCCCCATCACTATGTTTGTGTGAAGAATTCATCTTGGAAGACGTGTCCCATGACCAAGGTCTTATTTTACCTTTATTAAATTTTACGTGGATTTTTTTAACCAGGGTTGTTACAGAACCCTCCCCTTTGGTGGAACATCATCCTCGGTGTACAATGACACCTACAACTAACAAGACTGCTGTAAGAAAAACATAGTGTACACGGAGCTGTATAGCTTAGTTCGATGCAATATTTACAATGATCAACATGCTAAGAAGCAAACGAATAAAAAAACATAACAACATGACATCCATAATGACATAACACTCATACTGCTTACTAGAGCTTTATAACACATCTCATGGCGGTATTTACATTCATATACAAATGTGCATATACCAAAACATCATACTAAACATATATCAAGGAAATATACCAAAACATTCGCTTAAGCAACAAATAGAGAAGGATACAGAGCCCACATCTGATCTGCCATCTCCCATGTAACTTCATCTGGCCCAAAGTTCTTTCATTGCACCTTAAGCTACTCGATTATTCAGTTTCAAAGCATGAGCGTCTTTCTCTATGAAATGCACTGAGGTTCTAGTTGGAATTCTCCTTCTTGCTCCACCTATAATATAGAATAGCTAATCACATGATCAACATCTTTAACATACTTATTAAGAAATGAAACATGGAAGACATCATTGACTTTTCTTATCGAAGGAGGTGTAAGTTTATAGGCTATTGACCCAATCCTCTCAAGAATAATAAAAGTTCCACAAAAGTTCAAAACCCAAGTGCCAGCTTGACACATGATCCAATCCTCAAGGAGCTCTTCTACGGATTGATGTGAAAGTACACCTACTACCCAACCTGAAACTCCTTAAAAAACATGTTTTGATCTGCATAGATCTTTTGTCTATCATGTGTTGCTTTCATATTGTTTTTGAATACCTAAGTTTCCTATTCCATTTGTGCCAACATGTTTAGTCCAATGAACACCCTGTTAACTAGATCACTCGAACATATGGGAGCATTGCAACTCCTCCCGTATAATGACTCAAATGGACTCATCCTCAAAGATTCTTGATACCCATTGTTGTAATCAAACTCTACCAGTGGAAGATACTCTTCCCACTTCTATTGCAGATGCATCGCGTACATGCTCAACATGTCCTCTAATATCCTATTGATCGTCTTTGTCTTTCCATCTATCTGCAGATGATAAGTTGTACTAAAGGCAACTTTTTACCTAAACCTATAAACAACTCTTCCCAGAACCTAGAAGTGAACTTCGCATCCCTGTTTAACACAATATTTTGTGGAACACCATGAAATTTCACGACATCTCTGATGAAGAACTGTGCTACATCATTTGCTGAGTATGTAGACTTCACTGGAATGAAGTGCACTAACTTCGCCAACCTATACACCACAATGATGATGGAATCATGCTCCCTAGATGTCCTCGGAAAACCTACAATAAAGTCCATGGAAACGACCTCTGATTTACACTCTAGAATCGGAATCAGCTTTAGTAGTCCACCTGCATGGTTACACTTTGCCTTCACTTGCTGAAAATCCAAGCACCTAGACAAGAAATTTTCAATGTCTCTCTTCAAATTCAGCCAATATTAAAACTTCTTCACTACTCTCAGCATCTTCGGATAACCTTGGTGACCTAAATATGGTTTCACATGAAACTCCCTCAGTATCACCTTCTTGATCTCGCTGTTTTCTCGCACATATATCATGTTCCTAAATCTAGCTAAGTCATCTGCTATGAGACAATAATCCAGATCCTGTACACTGGTACTTGTAACTATACCTATACCACAGCATGTACCTATACTTGCACCTATACCACTACCTGTACCTATACATGTACCTGTAAAATACATGTACCTCAACTTGTACTCTTCTATAGTTTGTGCCTAAGCTCCATATACCTCACATTCTATTAACCTGCCTGCAAGATACCATCTTGTAGATTTGTCCCATAGGAGCTCATAATTTCTATATGATTCACCTATATTTACCTGCTAAGAGCATACATAACCCTGTTCTCTTTAACTTTAATATATCTGATCTCAAAATTAAACTCATTGATCGTGGCCAACCATATAGCTTGCTTGACATTCATATTCAGTTAGTCAAATAGATATTGCAATCTACTGTGATCACTCATCAATACAAATCATCTACCAAGAAAATAGTGCCTCCACATATTCAATGCATGAATGATCACTACCAACTCAAGATCATGTGTTTGATAGTTCTTCTCATTCCCATTTAGTTTATGTGACTCATAGCACACTACCTATTATTCCTAGATAAGGACTCCACCAAGCCCTCTCTTGCAAGAATCTATACATACCACAAACATTTTGTCTGACTCTGTGATCTTTAACATTGGAACATGTGTCAATAGTTGCTTTAACTACTCACAATGGGTTACACATTCATCTATCCATTCAAACCTCTTTCCTTTCCTTTGCAATGATTTGATAGGATAAGAAATATGTGAGAAGTTCCTGATGAACCTCCTGTAATACCTTAAAAACCCAATGAAGGATCTCACCTCATCCACATTCCTAGGATATTCCCACTCCATGATAGCTCTTACCTATTCTTGGTCCATTTCTATGCCTTCCTTGGAAACCACATGTCCTAAGTAATGTACCTTAGTCTGAAATGAATTGAACTTGTTGAGCTTAGAATATAATTGATCCTCTCTCTACAATATCAATATTGTTGCTTAGTGTTCGATATGCTCTTCTTCATTTTTAGAATATACCGATATATCATCAATGAACAAAATAAAAAAATTTCCAGATAAGGACACAATAAACTATTCATCAAGCACATAAAGGTAGTTGGCATACTATTCAAACCATATGGAACTACAATAAACTCGTAATGTCTGTACCTGGTCCAGAAATTCATCTTGTGAATTTCATCTTCTTCCATGCATACCTGATGATATCCAGTTCTTAGATCAATCTTCAAGAACAATGTTTCTTCCTTCCACTGATTGAACAAATGATCAATCGTCGGCAACGAATACTTGTTCTTGATGGTCATGTTTTTCAACTTCCTGTAATCAATGTACAACCTGAGAGTACCATCGTTCTTCTTCACAAACAATATCAGTGCACCCCAAGGTGATACACTTGGCCTAATGTATCCCTTTGTAAGAATTTCCTTCAACTACAACTTCATATCTACCAACTCCAGTGTGATCATTTTGTAAAATTCCTTAGATGTTGGTGCTACCCTTTGTACCAACTCAATAGAAAATGGTATTTCCTTTTGAGGTGGAAAATATAAAATATCTACAAGAAATAAATCCTAAAATTGTTGTATAATCGGATACCTAGGCATAACATCTGCATCCTCAACTTCCTTACTTTTGTCGCTAGATATACGAACTGTGAATGAAGCACACCCTTTCCTGTGACTATGCTTGGCATGCATAGCTATCACAATTCTCACTGATGTTTCTTTCTTCTTACCCTAGAAGACTCTTTGTTTCCCATTTTCATCCAGGCACTCAATAGCCTTGTCATAACAATCCACCTTGGTCCTATGAAGATACAACTAGTCCATACTCAACAACATATTGTATGATCCCAATGGTAATGTATTCAAATGTGTTGAGGTAAGAATACCATTCAAATCAAATGCACAATCTCTTACCTAATGATGAACTCACTTCTTTGTGCCTATAGCAAACTGCACTAACCAAGATTCAACATGTACTTCTTTATTCAAGCCACACTTCTCCACTGGGTCGGGATTAACATAACTAAAATTAGATCCAGGGTCAATCAAAATAGAAACAACTTGGTCAAAAATCTTATTGCCCATCTTGATAATAGACACCTGGTGATCTTCCTGTATCTTATCTAGCACTGCATAGATCCTAGGAATACTCTTTCCAACATCTCCCACTTTTTGTGACTCCTCAGCGTTGTATATATACGGTCTATCACCCTAATGCTATGAAAAATATCTCCTGTGATGCTCTCCTCCACAAGCTCAGCACTACAAAGGCTTCCATCCTTCAACCTTATTCTACTCCTCAGATTGAAGTCCCTATCCTCTATCAAATGCATTGAAATTCTTAGATGGTGTTGCATTCTCTTTATTACCTATACCATGAGGTATTTCTCGCTTTTTGTCCCATTTTCCTTTTTCTCTTTGCATTACCTTTACAGTGTGGCTTAGTCTCATATTTGCAATTTGATTTCTCATAACAAGGATTTAGCTTTCGGATGGCCTCCTGCAATGATCTTGGCTCATCAAACTCAATCCTCTCATTGAATGCTATCAATGACCCACTGATGAATCTCTAAATCTTGGCATTCCTCAACAACTCTAGAAATCTTCCAGTGTACTCCTCATTGGTCATAGATCCCATCTTTAGCTCATAAAATTCCTTTTTCATGTCATATTAGTATCTCTTTCATTGATACTTCTTTACATAGAAAATTTTAGGGGCGAATGTTCGCCCTTTGGCGAAATTAAGGGGTTTTAAATTTTTAGTGGGCGAATATTTTGTATCATAGTACATTTTTACAAATCACCTCAAATAGCCCACCTTTTTTTAAGGGAGAGGGTAAAAAAGGTAAATTTAGCCCTTGAAATTAGGAGTTAGAACCTTCCATTCGCCCATTTTCAAGAATAGGTTTTATTTAAGTGAATCCATTGGCCCATTTTCAAGAATAGGTTTTATTTAAGTGAATCCTATGGGCCAAATACCATATTTATAAAAGAGGTATGGTGAATTAATAAAAATATAAATAAATGAAAAGTATGGTAAATAAATAAAACATTTTTTATATTTACTCC
>APFE031304092.1:197535-211427 GCA_000404065.3 Pinus taeda | reverse complement strand
ACAATGTATTGAAAGCTCAGTTTAAACTTTCTGAATCATGAGGTGTTTTACATTCACTTGCTTTATTTCAAGTGCAATAAAACAACCATAGACTTCCAAACCTACCTAATGGAAAAATTTTGATGGAAATTATAACAGCACAATAGATATCTATTATGTACATCTATTTGTTTCTTTTTCACTACCTTTCAAGAAGAACAAGATATGTGCCATTTAGAAAATAAGGAATAAAAACAAATCAATTGTACTTATTATTGATGCATCCATATCAAGTTAATACAAAATAACCATGAAAAGAATCAGATGCTACTATACCTTGAACCTTAATTTTTCCAATAGTTTTCTTTGGCTTAGGAGCAGTTCCTTCCAGGGCAACATCTATAGAATCATTTCTCAACAGTTCTTCCTCTAGTTGCAAGAGTATTTGTTGTAGTCTATACAAGTTGCAAACATTTCAATTTACACAATTACTTAATAATATGTAGAGTATTACCTTCACTGTGAAAGAATTTGCATTTTCTGAACTACATGACAATTAAAAGAAATCAACAAAGACAATTTTGTTAATAACCTACCCAAAGGCATCACACAAAATAATGCACTCATTATGAAGGAAGTCAGGAGCTTCCATGGGACCACTAGCCCATGCCCAAAGACAAAGATGCACACAGGCCTCATAGGCAATGAGGGCTTTCCAGGCTCCCTACCCACTACACTCAATAATTGCAAGCGCATTATTGTCAAAATGCATAGCAGATGAGAAATAAAATCTATTTGATAAATAATTATTGATCCACATTAACATGAAAAACAAATCTTAAGACATCCTGGGCATGGACCAGGCACAATCATGATAGCTGGCTCATGCCCAGAAGCAAAGGTGCACACATCTCCCATAGACAATAAGGGCTTGCCCACTACACTCAATGAATTGCAAGCACATTCAGGTCAAGATCCAGAGCATATGAGAAGTAAATTCTATCTCGTAATGAATTACTGATCCACATTAACATGACAAATAAATCTTACTCTCAACTAATAGTTATACTTACTCTCAAAGAACCCTTCTTGTTAGGAAGATTGCTAGGTCTGGCTCCACTATCAGCAAGACGGTATTCATGCATGATCCATTTGGTTTTTATCCCTTTTGGTGGTCTTCCTCCATAGAACACCAGGGCTTTCTTCACTCCCACCATCTGTGTACCTGCTGATGTAGATGTTAATATAGGCTTGTCCGTTCCAGTAGCTTTCCAGTACCCAGATGTTGCAGCTCTATTAGGTCTAGCCCCATTGGGGTATTTCCTGTCCCTTGGACTGAAACAATACCATTCTTGCTCTCCAAAAGTTGCCTTATCTGCACATAATTCAGATACCCAAAAACTCCAATTTCAGGATCAATACAAAAACAATTTTCCTTCTGCAATCTTCAAAATTGAGTTACTTCTAATGGAATAGAATATCTCTACTAGAATTTTGTAGGATCTAAGGAAAAAGATCATAAAAAATTGTACAAAATGGTTAATCCTAAGATTAGCTGCAATTCACCTTATAGACCTGCTCTATCTAATCTACAAATTCTTATGTTGGGGTGATGCAGCCTTAAGATATAAGGCACAAGGTCACCCCTGGCGTAAAAATTGCAAACGAAAATTCGCAGGCGTCTTCAACAACACCCAACATGAATCTGAAGAAAAAATTTGACAACGACAATGGATTTCTCAGTGGCTTTTATTCCTTTGGGGTGGATTCGCCCTTGAATCTTACAGATTCAATCACAAAAACCATTTGGATGCATCAGTCGTCGTCAGATGATTCATCTCTAACCTTATTTGATTTGGATCTCATTTCTACATTCAGGAAAGCCATGGATGAAATTTCCCCAGAGATTTGATGGAGCCCGTTTCAGAGGTATGTCAGGGCAGCACAAGAAGCAAGAGCGAAAAAGAAGAAAAGGGTACCCCAGGCAAATCTTTCAGGCTCCAATCTAGCAACATTCAGGCGAGGGTTTGGAACTGTTTCAAATATCGTGAACCGTTGCAATCACTAAACTACCTTCCCTTGATCGAAAGATTAACAATTTTTTAATCGTCTAACACATAATCTAACAGCACACAAGGATGACAAGTAGATTTTAGGGAAGTTCATTTCAGAGGGAAATGCCTTACGGCGTAATTAATTAATTTTAGATTATTTAATTTATATTTAAAGACGCTTCTAATATCTAGTTGAATAAGATATATAACAATAAGGAAACATTTTATTTAATTAATATATATAGAAGTTCTAATTATTATTATTACTTAATTTCATAGTCGTTTGAATTATTGTTGCATCTCTACTATAAACATGTGGTCTGTTGATCTTACATTCCATTATTTTTCTGATGATGAACCTCAATAGAGGTTCAAAACACGTTGATCTAAAAAGTGGTGATCTATCTGAAAGCATTTTGTTTGAAGTGAAATCGACTAGACAAAACCAAACTGACCTTCCTCGGGAGCTACAAAACCTTCATGAGCCAACCAACCCCTCTAGGTGTCCAACCCCTCAGAGAGCTTGAAGTTTTGCTAAACTAGACCCCCAGTTTCTCCAATGACAAGTCTTCCATGTGACTATGACCCTCCAGTCACTCCCACAACAAGGCATCCATGCAATTGTGGCGTTTCAAGCAGTTATGTGCAAGCTACCCTAGATTCTAAGTCACTTTTTCAGGGCTAGAACTCAGGCCTCTACCCATAACTTCATGAAACTTCTAGAAATGATAAATAACATGATGAAAAGGCCTCTAAAGAAAAACTTGAACAAGCATGTGACCTAACAAGGCCTAGCCATGATAGATATTTCGTCATACACATCATGAACATGTAATCTACAGGTCATATAAACACATCTAAGCATAGGGATTTCATACTTATCTGAGAATCTTCAAGAAGGTTTATTGCCCTCTTGTAATAGTTGTATTGTCATTACTTATGTCATAAATTCATTATTCATTCATTTACTAATCAAAACATGATGAGAACCATAGCTAAGAACTATCATAAAACCATGCTTATAACCAGCATATAACAAGCAAATCAACAAACATAAAATAGCCATTATAATCACAAAATAACAAGCACATTTACACATAATACACAAGAGAAAAGTGTTCCTATTAACATATGGAAAAGCCAAGCAAGTTAGGGATTTCCACATACCACCCAACCATACATGGGGTTGAATCAAATCTTTATTTTAGCCAATCACCCTCGTGCCATATTCCAAGCATGAATGTGGGACTTACAACAAAACAACTAGGGCTTCCTTGGGCTTTACTGCAATCCACCAATGGATTCCTAGGCCCAAGCCCTCATTTATAGAACCATACTTTACTGCAATCCCACCAAAGGATTCCTAGGCCCAAAGAAGAAACATACAATATGAGGTTTTACTGCAATCCCACCATATACTAGTTCAGGGATCACTAGGCCTATACAACCATATATTCCTTTGTATCTCTCCACCTAAACCATGAGGAATTTATCCATCTCCACTTCTAGGCTTTACTGTATATCCCACCATTCACCAATCGATGAATCCTATGCCCAATGAGGCTCCACCCTCTAGGATTTATTGAATATCTCACTATTCATTGGTTGAGGATTCCTATGCCTAATGAGGGTACACATATTTAGAAATTATTGCAATCCCACCTTCACTAGTATAGGGATTCCTAGGCCTTGTGTCTCCTCCTGAGACCATCACACTCAATTTCAAAACAATCCGGCAATCCAACTCAACAAAGTAAGAGAAACCCCATCACACCATGGTTATCTGAAAATGGAAAGGCAAGGCTGAAAACCATTGTCACACCTCGAAAAACCCATGTCAATGACAACAATATAACCAAAAACACACATACATGTACCATGCATACCAAAACTAGCAAGGAAGCCATACATGCAACTCGATACTTGCAAGTAATCTCGTTGGAACTGCTAGATCCCACTCTTCATCGCTTGATCTTTGCTTCCATTTGCTTTCTTTTTCCTTCCTTAGCCTTTCTTCCCCCAATGCTAGAGTGCTCCGTTAATTCTCTAAGTGTGCAAGAGTAGAGAGACTAGAGAGAGAGCCTCAAAACTGAACTGAAAAAAGGTTTTGAACTGATCCTCGTAAGCCTTTTTATTAATGAGGCATCTATTTTCTTCATTATCCATTATTTTCCTTGATTTTCCTCCTCACATGCAACCTGTGACTCTTCACCTTCCTTTTCTCCTAATTTCCTTTATTTTCGTAAATAAAATGCTAATTAATGTCTCTTTTCCTTTCCAAGTCCTTTTCCATTGCCCTTGCCAATCTCCTTAGCCATAATAAACCAAATGAACACCCACAATAGGATGTTTTTCCCAAAATTCTGCTTGGAATAAGTGTCCCATGACCTTGGTTATCATTTCACCTTTATTAAATTTATTACATGATTTTTTAACCCGGGTTTCTTACAAGAAATCAACCATTAGGTAATGGAGTCAAATAAACCGAGAGTAAGTGAAAACCCACAAGACATTGACTGGCAAGTAGGCAGATCTCAGAGGAAAGATAGATACACTCTCCTTAGACTTTCAATTTGTTGTTGTGGCTAAAAGTAGAATAAGAAGACAGTCCACTATAGTAGGGCATAAAAATGAATCCTAGAATAGTTTTAGAAGGCAAAAGTGATAAGTATTTCAATACTATGAAATGGAGCATATAGCGATAAATTTGATTCCATTAACCTCTACTCAAATACTAAAGACAATACATTCATATGAATAAACTTAATAAATAATCACATGAGAAAAGGGACAAACTAGGAAAGCACATCACATGAATCTTTGATGTGACCCAACTCCATGCTCTGTCTTATCAAGCTATATTAAACTATAGAAAATCTTATACATAGAAAAGGCTCCCCTAGGATTCCTCAAGTTTCAACCCCCACTACATATTTGGTCGTCTTATTTATAAGAAATGCTAGGCTAACTACTACAAACAATTTAGGAAACAAAATTCTAACAAGAAACTCCAAAAATAAACTATTTGCTATAGAAAATTTGGAAATATTCCTTCGACTCTGTATAAGATGCATTAAATTGTTGAATTAGTGACACATGATCAATTTCGGTCCTAATGAGGATGTTACTATTGCTCCTTGAATATTGAAATTGCCTCTTGTATTCTCTGAAATTACTGAAACATTTAACTATGTTGATGAGGAAAACACAACTCCATTTCCACATAATGAATGGGAGGATGTTGTTGCTGAGTCATTTATTTTACTATGGAAATGTTATAGTTGCTATTCTATTCTAGGAAATGAGGATTTTCACCTATAATAATTTAATTTTCAAATGGTATACGAATATACTTGAAGTATAAAGATAATTTCTATCAAATATGATTGTTGACGAGAGATAAAATTGCTTGATTTAATACCTATAATTGCATGACTTATTTAACTTGCACATGTCCTTTGAATATCTAATGTTACTTGAAGATAATGACAAAAGTCACTAGAAATATGAATATAATTTTGGATTCCAGTTGGATTGATCATTTGTTGTCAATTAGATACCTAAAAATAACCCTTCAAACTAGAAATGTCATTTTTGGTTGTTTCCAACCCTTTGACTTTTCAATTACCTCCTCAAAATCTCATTTTAGTTTTCTGGTTCATGATTTTCTACCGGCTATATTGTCACATCATTCTTTATTTCATAAATATATTGGATCTTATCCTCAGGTCGAATTGATGAGGTGGATCATCAACATATGACTAGGCATTTTAAAGAAAATAAATATGGTGAATTCCTAAAAAATAGGTTCCAATGATCCCTTCGAATCTCCAAAACCATGATATTTGTGTAAAAATTGAAAGTGTTTTTTGTAGATGAGCCCATTCTTGACAAAAGCCTCTTTTATATTTGGAAAATGCATTTTCGAATTCTCTAAAACGGTGCTCAAAGTTGATGATTAAAACAGGAAAAAGCATAGTGCTACCATTTGATTTGTCAGCGCCACCTATCGGATGATAATGCACTATGATACCAATTCATTTGTCAGCACTTGCTTGCTCAAAAATGAAAGCATTCATTACAGAAAAAAATGGCAACACTTTTCCTTTTAATCATTAAATCAATGTTGACAAATAATTTGTCAACGCACCCAAAAACCTTTTTTTCTTTAACTTAGAACACTAGATTCAATCAAGTTGCCTATGAAACTTGAATTGTGATAACAACCAGATCCAAAAGGGATGTTGTCACCTTGAGAGGTAGCAAAGAACCCCCGTAGACTAGGTGTGTAGTCCCTAGGTGTCTCCCAAAATCTAAAAACCAACAACTTGAGCCTAATGCCACTAAAAACCAAACTGTAATCCAAACTTAAACCAAATGTTGAAATATTGACTGCAAACTTAAATATGAAGTTGAAAACAACCAATAATGCAATCTAAAGCACACATGTTGAAAAGGATGCTCAAACTTGGAGCTTATTCACTAACCCATGAAATGTTCAATCAAGTGAAGTCAAAAATCCATTGCAACCATACAAGTGTCTTATTCACTGGTTGAAATTCTTGCATGTCCTTGTTCATGGGAAAAAGGGAAACCCTTCTTAATAGAAAATTATTTAAAAATTTGAAAGAAAATTCATTATTGATAAAATATAAAAACTTGGGCTTTCTTACAGACTCCAAAAAGTCTACAAAAGGATCCTCAAATGAATGCAAATTGATCTCACAAAAATGTAAACAAATATCACATTAATTTGTAATCCCTTCACCTATATATTTGTTTCCATGCATCTCAATTTGATGGTTTTCATAAAGACGTTGAAAATTTTCATATGACAGTTGCAACGGAATACTTTTTGATAAACAAAATATCTCTAGTTTCTTTTTCAAATTGGAATCCTTATAATCATCATTTTCAAAATCCAAGTAAGTCAATGACTGTGAATCTGAACTCACAAAACATTTCCTATACAAATCCACATGATCATAAAAAACAAGAAACTGTTCCTGTTGATCTATAATGTTATCAGTTTGTTCCAATAAACCTATGTGATTTTGGATAATTTCAAGCTCATCTACTTCATTTATGATTTAAAAATTCTCTTTTAGCAACTTGAATGAAGAAAATCACAAAGGCAAAGAGTTACCCTCAACTAACTGATCACTCTCTTTATGTCCAATGTTGTACCTATGATATATAGGTTGAGTGCTTTCATTAGAATGTTGAAAATGAACATTTTGTTTATGAAGGAAATACAGTTGGTTGTTCATGAAAGTCATCATCATAATAATCATCATATTCATAATATATATGAATAAGGTGAACTTTACTCTTTGCAAAAACATTAACATTGAGACTTTCAATAAAATGCATGATATTATCAATCCTCTACTTATATTGAAATGGATCAAGGTTTAGAACAAGTCTCTTTTGAACATGCTCATTCTCTTGTTAGCCTGCATATGTAACTTCATCCATAATATGTTTTTGGAGTTTCTCACATGATAAAGATTGTCATCTATTTCTCGAGCATTAATAAGCATTTGTTGTAAGGTCACAGATCTCCTATTCATGAGAAGGTAAGAAAATTTTGAACGTAAGGTTGTTGCATAACACAACATGGCAACAACTTGAGGAGGTTGAATGTCTCTAGGCATATTGTGATAAAGACTAAAAAAATTCCTATTGAGCATAGAGACAATTTCATCCCTCTATTTCTCTATAACATAGAACTCTAAAAGATGTTGATCCTTGGATTCCCTCTCACCCCAAAATTTGAGAAAACGATCACACAGTTCCTCCCATGAACCGATTGATTCGAGCTCTAAATGTTTGAAACATTCTTTATGATTCTCTTGAAATGATTGAGAAAATTATCTTATGTACACATTATCATACTCAACTTCAAAAAGATCTTTGAAATGCTCAAAGGCTTGAATATGTGTTTCGGTTGTAATATTCACCTCATTAAACATAAGTAGGTATTTGTAATGTTTTACAAGAAAGTTGATCCAAACTTAAACATGAATGCAATAAATTACAAAGATATCCACAAATATAGAGATGCAACAAAAATAACACTTCATTTCATTAATATTAAAATACTGAAATAGGCTTACAAACAGAATGGAAATAAACTAGCTCGGGCGATGGTAGCTTATCTCTAAGAATAAATGTGGTGGATACATGCATCAGAACTATGTTACAATGAGGCTCAAGGGCCTATTTATTACTAAACAATAAGGGAAAACCATAAAAAACCAAAACCCTAACCCTAGGAGATGGAACACCAAGAGTGTGTGGGCCCCATCAGGGTTAGTTGGGTAGCCAACTTCCTGGGGTTGTAACTTGGTCATATTATCTCTATTTGGCCCGTATGATACCTTATTGGAAATCTCTCTCTAAGTACTATAGAATTTTCAATAGGCCCTTAACTATGGCTATGGGCTTATTGTGGACCTAAAAAATGTTGTTTAGGTGGTGAAAACTACTTCGGAAGTTCATGACTCAAAAACTGCTAAAAATAGTAAATGCTGAAATAAACAAGGAAACATATTAAATTTACTAGAGGTCTAGGTGGAATACGTGGGTGGCCACCAATATCCACTTGGATCAGTCATCCCCCCTTAGGAAGCAATGGTCCCCATGGCATGCAAAGCCTCCATGAGGTGAGGAAATTTATGTTAAACCTCGTCCCTAGTCAACCACTTGCCCTAGTGAAGGAGTTAACCTGCTTTTTCAAATTGATATAACTAGATCCTTTGTTGGTGAGTGTTTTTCATCTGCATGTCCATGAGCTGGTTAGTTGTGGCATGTTCCATGCATTTTGGGTTTAGATCCGTTGGCGTGAGTTGTTCTACAATATTGGATGTGTCCAACAATGGTGGAAAGTATGACTGAAGGTGGTCTACATTGAACATTGGGTGTAAACCAAGGAACGGTGGGATGGTGTGCTCAAAGGCATTTTCCCATAAATCCTTGGTGATGGTGTATGGCCCATATCGAAGCGGGAAAAGCTTATGGTGGGGTCTAGTGAGGTGCTCCTTCTACAAATGTAGCCAAACTTTTTCGCCCACCTAGAACTTTTGTGACACTCGACGTTGATCATGGTGTTGCTTGTACTTAGCATTGCCTTTGTCCAATATATAATGGAATGATAGGCAGATGTCTTGATTTCACTCAATGAATCTATTGTCCCAGTTGACTTTGAGCTGAATATACCTGAGTAGCTGCAAATGGTATGAACACATCAATGGGACATAATGGTTGAAATCTAAGCCCTACTTGGAAGGGGCTATGGCATGTTGAGCTGAGAGTTTGGTTGTAGTTGCATTGGACATAGGGGAGGCTTTCATCCCATGTGCATGGATGCTTCGAGTTGTACATGTGTAGAATGTGTATGATCATCCTATTGACGACCTCTCTTTGGCCATCAGTTTTGGGGGTGGAATGTCATGGACTTCGTAAGTTTGGTATCCAGCATTGACCAGAGACTTGACCAAATTACACTTAGGAATCTTTTTTCCCAATCTAAGATAATTGACTGTGGGATCCCAACATGTACCCAAACTCACTTAAAGAAGATCTTAGCAGTGGCCTCTACTATGATACTCTTCTTGTAGGCTACCATGATGGCCATCATAGAGAATATGTTAACAACCACAAAAACATAGTCGTTGTCGTGTTTACTAGAAGGAAGGCCCGGCATGTAATCTGTTGTCACTCACTGCTCACTCACTACTTTGCAAATCATTATTTGTCTAGTATGCATAAGAATAATGAATTTGAAGCCATTTACTGAGCCAAAAAAGCTATCAGAGCTTGATTACACCCTCTCCATTGCATAGTGCTCGGAAAGAGCTTTCCAATGGTATATAGAAGTCCAAAAAAAGACTCCTTGATCAAAAGTTAGAGCCTATTGAAGATTACCTTTGGAAGAACCATAAAAAAGAAAGAGAAAAAAAGACCAAGGGATGAAGACAAATCACAATCGAAGGACTGAGACAAATCACAGTTGCAGATCAGGCTTTCTGGTAGGTAAGGGATACTGGTGGGGTGCAAAAACAGTGATCTGCTAATTTCCAATATCACATATTGGCCATCAACGGGTCTGAGCAGAGAATTTATCGGCATATCGGCAGTTAGGGGCCTCCGACACAGAACATCTGGCAATATCGGTGATTGGTGCATCAACATATTGGTGGAGCAAAGGGCTACCACTCTAAAAAACTTGTGGGGGCTGATTATGCGATGTAGTGTTACATCGTTGGGGGAGACTGACAATCATTTACAAAGGAAATGTGGAACAAAACCAAGATCAGGCCACCACCTTCTCTATCCTCCATGTGGCATCGATGCATCAGCATATCGGTGAAGTCTGGGAAATCGATGATCAGTAGGCTTTTCATTCCAAGATCGTGCAGGGGCCGATTCTGCAATACAGTGTAAAATCTCTGGGAAAGGCCAAAAACCGAATACAAAGGAATTATTTGGAAAAACAAAGGCCAGGTTGCCCTCTCCTCTCTCCGCAACATGGTGGAATATGGTAAGTCCCACAGTCTTGCAGTCCTACAGTCCCTTGTTTTGCATCCCGCAGGTCCCACATACGGCATCCTGCAATATCGCTTTATCGTAGTCCCGTGATCCCGCATCCCGTAACATCACAGTACCATACACTCCAAAACCTTGCATTATCGTCAATTTATGATATAGTGTTACATCATCAGGGGAGGCCGAAAACCATTTACAAAGGAATTTCATTGAAAAACTAGTGTTGGGTGAACCCTTTCTCTCTCCTCCACGAGGCGATACAACATGTGACGTGGTAGTATGGAGGGTGACGCGGCTATATGATGGACACGTGTCACTTAGTTTCAACACTTTCAGGGGTCCCATGGGGCCATTTTCAGGTGACACGTGGCAGTAAGGACATCACCCCACAGATTGATGATTGCAGGTGTCTTGGGGAAAAGCTAAAGGTAAGGTGCATTTAGTGTCGGGATGTGGGATTCTGTATAACAAAGGAAAAGGTCCCTCATACAATAATAGATATCCTTAGCACCTGAAGGGCTAAGACCCTAGTTCCAAGCCCAGGCCATATGAGGAAAATTACAAAAGGGGCTATAATAAAGGGGGCTACGAGGGAAATAAAAATGTTCCCATTTCGCCTATTTCAAAGATAAAAATCTCACGCCCGAGAGTCTTCTCCGTTACACTGTAATACACAACCCCAAGACATATCAGGGCACTGATTGTATTCAATGGGACTTTAAAGGAAGAAATGACAGGGTCGGCACTGAAAGAAGCTGTAGCGGTAAATCAAGAACCGGGAGCATTCAAGACCAAGTATGGACGGACTCAGAAATGGCTCTTTGTGACCCGCTTCCAAGGTTGGCATCAAAGGCACTAAAGGTGGAAATGACAAGAGTTAGCTGAGCAGCACAAGAGACCATACGATGAACTAGATGTATCCTGAAGCCGAAGTAATTACAAGAAGGGGTGCAAAGATATTGCATTGATGTTTCATCTATTTTGTGATCTTGTGATGTGCTTTTCTTTATGAGGCAATTACTATTTTGTGATGTTTTTTGGACACAGAGCCTTCCCTGGTCGAGACAACAAGATGATTTGACATCTAAGACTCGGCCCAAGGATATTTTGTACTATATCATGATTGATAATGCACCCCCTCTTCTTATAAATAGGGGGTAGAAACACTGAATAAAGGTTCTGAAATCTGCAAAGAAAGGTTGATATCTGTGTGAGACTGTATCACTTAGTTACATAGATCTTTCAGAACATCAGAGGCGTAGTGCTAATTCCCCCTTTCAAGTATTACAATGTGTTATTTCTTACTTTCATCCATTTTGTCTATTTTCTCCTCTGAATTCATGCAACAATAGATGCCATAATATTTCATACTTGCCTACAGATTCATTTGCATTGAGCTGTTACTGCACATGCTTGTTTGGTGGGTTGAAATTATATCTTTAAACTACACTACATGAATCATAGCATAAAACTTATTTTTTTCCATTATATCTACTTGTAACTCAGATAATTGTAGCAAATCTCATGGTTTCAGGCTCTATGTTTTTAATATAGAATTCTTGGTGCTTTGAGCTCTACATTTTGAGTTATCCCTTCTCTATGTCTTCTCCCATTTATTCCACAAAGTTTATTAAACTGTAAGCCTTTGAAGTGTTTGGCCTCCACTATTTTCTGTTATATTTCTAGGAATTTTGTATGTGTAGAAATACTAAAATACCTAACTTGTATATTTTGATGAAAGAACCAACTCATACCTCTTATATATGTTGATGTCTCCTCCTGCTTGAGAATCATTTGAGACACACCAATCTAGATATACCTAGGCACTAGTCTTCTAAGCAATCTAAGGTTATCTCTGGGAGCTACAACATAATCTATGGAGATGTTTTCTCAAGATCGACTAGGAGTAGGTAGAGGAGTATATAGGCCTTGCTTCTTGATGGTTGGTTTGGAAATGGCATAGGTAGTGCAAGATCTATTGTACTTCCCAACATCTAGATGAAGTTTCGGCCAATAAAAATACTTTTGCAATACCACCACTATTTTCTCTACTTTGAAATGTCTAGAAACTAGACTGTTGTGTGAATCCTAAA
Source organism: Pinus taeda (assembly GCA_000404065.3). Lineage (NCBI taxonomy): Eukaryota > Viridiplantae > Streptophyta > Pinopsida > Pinales > Pinaceae > Pinus > Pinus taeda. Next base: position 198,751 of record APFE031304092.1, on the reverse strand, counting down.
TAATCATGGCACGCTCACATGAAGGAACACATATGTGTCCCAAGTGGAATAATAGTGCATCCTAGAGGTGAAAATTTGTAACTTGTTTCCCTTCGAGGAGTGTCTGGTATGTGTTGCCAAATTCTAGCTCACTCTCATAAAGATGTGGTCATCTCAAAGTCACGTGCCCATGAGAGTTGAGCATAGTGATTAGTGCCATGACTGGTGGTCAACTGAGGTAGTATTAAACATTATTGGTTTTTCCTTTCTTATACTTAATGTTCAAATGGAACTGTTGCAAGTATGTGGAACATTTCTGGTGGTGATCATTCTGCAACTTCCCTTGTGTCTGTAAGAACTGCAGGGATCAGTGGTCTATGTGGATGATTGTTTCCTTCCCCATAATGTAGTGATTCCATTGAAATCAAGCCTACACAATGGAATACGTTTCTTTTCCGCAAGAGAGATACTTTCGGACTTTGTCAGAAAATGTCTCACTATGGTAAGTCACTAGATGCCCCTATTGAGTAAGAATTGCACCAATAACGTAGCTGGAGGTGTTTGTCTCAATCTCAAATGGTTGTTGTAGGCCTGGTAATGTGAGCATAGGTGCAGATCAGAAGTCATGCTTCATCTTGGCTAATGCCTTCTGTTGGGTTTCAGACCAAAAAATAAATTCTTTCGCTCCACCCTTGGTGACTTGACTTAAAGTCCAAGTGATATGAGGGAGCCCCAACACAAACCTGAGGTAGAAATTAGCAAGACCCAGAAGGTTGCGGAGCTTTGTTAGAGTTATTAGGGATGGAAAATCTTGAATGACTGATATCTTAGTTGGGTCCACATGCACACCTTTCTCATCAGTCATGTACCCCAGATATTAAATCTAGGTCATGCCAAAAGTGCATTTCTCCAAATTAGCACACATCTTGTGTTGTTGCAGGATTTGAAGGACCTACTGAATATGGTGGAGGCGCTCTTCCCATATCTAGATGAAGATCAAGATGTCATTTAAATACACCACCACGAATGCATTGGTGAAGGGTCAGAAGATGTCATCCATCAATCTCATGAAGGTTGCAAGGGCATTCGTCAACTCGAAAGGCATGACCAACCATTCGAAAAGGCCCCCCTTAGATTTGAAGGTAGTCTTCCACAAATCGAAGGGTTTGATACGCGACTGATGATAACTGGAATTCAATTCAATATCTTCGAAATAATACTGAGAGGGGGGGGGGGG